>JBBIGA010006958.1:5000-15479 GCA_037576975.1 Alestes dentex | reverse complement strand
GACTAAATGGAGACAGATGATTCGCTGTGGCGACCCCTGAAGGGTAAAGCCGAAAGAGAAAGAAGAAGAAGAAGTAATTGCATTTAAATAGTATAGCCAGAGAAGAGCACTGCTCTTATGAAGCATCTACTGCTTGTCAATTGTTGAGGGCAGCTCCTGGTGGAGAATTTTGGCCTGCTAAATGTGAATAAGTGAGGGAGTGAGGTAGTGAGTGAGTGATTGAGTGAGTGAATGAGGGAGTGAGTGAGTGAGTAAGTGAGTGAGTGAGTGAGTGAGGGAGTGAGTGAGTTAGTGAATGAGGGAGTGAGTGAATGAGGGAGTGAGTGAGTAAGTGAGTTAGTGAGTGAGTGATTGAGTGATTGAGTGAGTGAATGAGGGAGTGAGTGAGTGAGTAAGTGAGTGAGTGAGTGAGTGAGGGAGTGAGTGAGTTAGTGAATGAGGGAGTGAGTGAATGAGGGAGTGAGTGAGTAGGTGAATTAGTGAGTGAGTGATTGAGTAAGTGAATGAGGGAGTGAGAGAACGAGTGAGTGAGTGAGTGAGTGAGTGAACAAGTGACTGAGTGAGTGAATGAGGGAGTGAGTGAGTGAGTGAATGAGTGAGTGAGTGAGGGAGTGAGTGAACGAGTGAGTGAGTGAGTGAACGAGTGAGTGAGTGAGTGAGTGAACGAGTGAGTGAGTGAGTGAGTGAACAAGTGACTGAGTGAGTGAATGAGGGAGTGAGTGAGTGAGTGAGTTAGTGAACGAGTGAGTTAGTGAGTGAACGAGTGAGTGAGTGAGTGAGTGCGTAAGTCAGATACGAGCCGGTTCCATGGGTGCTTCACTTATAAACTATTGTAATAAGTCTGGACTTCCAAGGATTAATTGTAGTTTATTTATAGCTGTCCAATCACTAACTACCTAAACAACCTTCTTCATTGTAAGTAAGTCATTGGAATAGTAACCAACTATTACCAGAACAAGGGAGAAAATATTTAATAATTAAACAAATTATTGCTGATCCGGATTGCTGAAAGTTTGAAAACTGTAATAAGTATGTCTTTTTTTCATATAAATGTTGCCATAATGACAGATGCCACTGAAAATGAATAAATTAATGCTGAACAAATGAGAATTATGGCCTTTTTAAGGTGGAAAAAGCCACATTGATAAAATGACTTTGTAAAATGTTCTTGGCAGTAAAGGACTTTTTTTGAACAGGTAGAAATCTGGGAACCTAATTTTTGAAGGTACATGATAGTCATGTCAAACACCACCCTTTGACACTAAAATACATATATCATGCGAAACAGCCTTTCAAGCTCCTGCTCTGGGCACCTCTACAGCAGGACCCTTTGATTATTCCTCTTTAGCATTGCGCAGCTTGAGCAAAACCAGGCTCTGTCTTGTTACAGAATGACTGTGTGTGACTCACCGGGACTATTAGCCTTTGACAGATTTGTGTCCCTGAGGCTACAGATTAAAAAAAAGACCTTGCTAACAAGATGAAGGCTGTCCTTACGGACATGATGAATGCAAGATGGGAGTGGCTGTGCTTCATAAGAATTGCTTGGCTGTTCCCTTGGTGGCAGCCCTGTTTGGTTTTGAGATGACTGCTCACATGCTCGGCTGTGATGTCGAAACAGCAATTAAAAATTCAAAACAAACCCAGACCACAGACTTGAGTTCAATCTTTGACATTCCTCAGGAAGAATCTCATTGTTGACAGTCACATTTCATGCCACAAATCCTACGCTGCCTATCTTTGTCTGGCATCATGTGGAGAGTCAGTGACTCGCCTCCTAACTGAGTTTCCATCATTCTCTGTCCATGAGCTGCTTTGTGTTGATTTAGTCATAACCAATAAAAGCTGGCCCCACAGTGGTGCAGTGAGTAGCGCTGTTGCCTCACACCACCAGGGTTGGGGGTCCCAATCCGGCTCCTGGCCTTTTGTGTGTGGAATTTGCATGTTTTCCTCATGGTGGTGTGGGTTTCCGCCAGGGTCTCCAGTTTCTCCCACAATCCAAAAACATGAACAACAGGTGAATTGGGGATTCTAAATTGACTGTAGGTGTGAGTGAATGGTGTGTGCGCCCTGCGGTGGGGTGGCGCCGCCCAGGGTGAGTCCCTGCCTTGCGCCCATTGACCCTGGGATAGGCTCCCTACCCACGGCCCTAGTGGGGATTAAGCGGTTACAGAAAATGAATGAATAAAAGCTGATAGAGGCCTGTTAGCATTATTATGTTGGAACTTTAACTGAGTGAAAGATTCCTCACTGTGTGACTGTCTAAAAGCAGCCATGAGTTATTTAGAGGAAAGACTGTGGTGTTCCCAAACAGTGGTTTTATACAGGTTTAGTAACACTAATGTTACTAATAATGTTTCTAAGCTAGTACTGAACTGTTTGCTTTACCATTTTGACACATATGGGGTAGGAGTCCTTTAAAAACCAACCAGAAATTAAAACAGGCCCTTTTTCATTCATGCCTCTGGTCATGATTGCACCTCATCACATTTAAAAGACAAGGTTCATTCATTCATTAGTTTTCTCATAATCCATCATCAAAATGTCGTGACTAAATTTCAGTTGCATCACCAGTGCGCAGACAAAGAGTAACATAAACTAATAACATGTTCTACCTCAGGAGGCGGGAAACATGTTATGACATCACCCCCCCACCCCCGCCCTTGCTCCTTCCCCGGAATTTTCAGAGTGAGGTAGTAAGTGGAGCGAGATGTTTGGTTTGTTCAGAATAAGTGGAGGCTTTCATGATGTCATCTTTCAAAAACCACAAACCACATTTACTCTCCAACCCCCCGAGACACCAGCCAGATAAAATACAAGGTGTGTCTACAAGCAGGTAGTGTGTGTGTTAGCTGATTTTATAGCAAAGGGAGTCATAGGGGCCACATGACTGAAAGGAATTTACAATTCATGGCTTCATGAAATCACAGAAATCACAACTCCAAAGCTGCACTGCTTCTTTGTAAAGTGGAGTTTCTTTCAGGACATTAAGGATTTCCCACTGGTTCTTCAGTGTGGAAGACCTTGACTGGCCCGCACAGAGCCCTGACCTCAACCCCATCCAACACCGAACTGGAATGGAGATTGTGAGCCAGGCCTGACCTTATAAATGTGCTAAAAATGAATGGGCACAAATTCCCACAGAAGCTCCAAAATCTTGTGGAAAGCCTTCCAAGAAGAGTGAAAGCTGTTATAGCTGCAAAGGGGGACTTATTAAATTCTATGTATTTGAATTCAATGTCATTAAAGTGTTGGTGTAATGGTCAGGCTTCCCAATACTTTTGTCCATATAGTGTACCTTCCTTGATTGGCTGAGCACTCTCACTAACAGTAGTCCTGTTGAGCAAATCCTGATAATAGACACGACTGTACAGCTGTTTGTCTTACAGGCCGAAACGGTCCCTAAGATTTTCGGGCTCTGTTAACATTCATCAGTCATTTTTCTCTTTTTCTCTTGAATTGTAAAGTGGAGTTTCTTGCAGGACATTAAGATTTCCCACTAATCACTCTTAGTTTCTAGTGTACGATGTGGATCATTCTCCATCAGAATGTGCATAAAAATGCCCTGCAAACCTTTTGTTAGGAGCATTAGTTGAATATGCTAATCCATGGGCAGCATCGCCATTCAATCAGAGGGGGACGTGTCCCACTCACATTTCAGAATTATTCGTTTGGACCCCCCCACATTTAACATAAATAATTTGTTTAGCCAGCGCTGTTGAATCTTGAATCTTTCGCGAAAGAATCCACTCCACTTAATCGATAGAAGAACACACACACCACTGGAAATCCGAGCAGCCTGTCTGTGCACTGCCGGTTCACTTCACTTGCTCGTGGTGAGTTGGAGGTAAACCCGAGCGGATTTCCAGTGGTGTGTGTGTTCCTCTATCGATTAAGTGGAGCGGATTCTTTCGCGAAAGATTCAAGATTCATGATTCAAGATACAACAGGGGTTTCCAAACACCCCCACCCCCTAAAAGGACAAGACTTTGCACGCACGCACGCCGCAACTCCGCCCTCACAGAAACCCCGCCCCCACGCGTAGACCGATGCGTCCCCCTCACATTAAAAATGCTTCCGACGCCCCTGTGCTAATTACCGGTGGGTGGTGAGCCGCATCATGTTGTTTCTCACAGGCCTATTTTTGTTGCCTGCCTTTACACATCACATAAAAATAGCCGTCAGTGCTTGGCCGTTTTGCATGTCAGGTGGTCAGTGTAGGTGGTCTTTGGTCACACTGAGCCACAAAACGTTGCAGGCTGCCTGTCAAAACACAGCTCGGAAAAACAGCAGCCCTGTACAAACAAACACAAAGACCCCGACTCGTTCACTGCCCGCTGCTCATCACAGCAAAAAACAGCAACTGCTGCAGGTTTCCTCAGTTACGGGCCGAGGATTAAATGTAGTCTTGTCTCTTGTATGTGGGGTCATTTGTATTAATTGAATATAAGAAAATTAATTCATTTGTTTATGTCTTTTTACCACTGTGTACTAACCTCTTAAAATCTGTCCTATTACACCATTAACCCTATTATGCAATAACTACATAGACTAAAACGGAAACGGAGTTAGTCTTAAAGCTGAATTCCGAACAGTGATTCAAAATGTTTGCATAGTTTCAGCCAGCCCATTAAATACATGAACTGTATTGTGAGGCAACAGTGCTACCCACTGGACCACTACTATTATTATTGTTATCAACAATAACAATAATAATAGTAACAATAATAATATTGTATCAACAATAACAATAATAATAATAATAGTGGTGCAGTGGGTAGCACTGTTGCCTCAAAAGGTTGGGGGATCGAATCCGAGTCCTGGTCTTGTGGAGTTTACAACTGGAGGGTCTCCAGTTTCTCCCATAGTCCAGTGACATGCATGTCAGGTGAACTGGGGATTCTAAATTGACTGTAGGTGTGAGTGTGTGGGTTTATGGTGTGTGTGTGTGTGCACCCTGTGGTGGGCTGGGTGAGTCCCTGCCTCGCGGCCATTGACCTCAATGGGCTCCAGGTACCTGCGGCGCTAGAGTGGATTTAGCAGAAACAGAAAGTGAATGAATAATAATTCGGCTGTTATGTCCCAGTCCCTCAATCGCCAGTTTTTAAACGGAGAGCTGCCCTGCAAAGCCTGTGATATGACTGGTTAAAAGGTGAGAAAACTTTGAATTTAATGAAAAGGAAAAAACTTCTCCCTCTGCTCACTGCATACTGAGAGAGGCTGTGAAAACATGATCATACATTCAGTTTTAATTCATCAAAGGACAGACCTGGTCAAAGTGGGGTAAGGCTGTTATGAAAAGTTTTATGACTTTCAGTGCTAACCTCCCTCAACTCAACGAAAGCGTCTCAGTTGAAGCCGCCACTCGAGCCTGTTATGTAGGTCCGCCAAAGTCTATGAAGTTAGATTTTATCAGATTACATTTTTAGTCTTTTTAGTTTTGTTTGTAGGTGTTTAAATCCCATTAGCTAATGCAAATGAGTTAAAATCCTCACAAATTCCCTCTTGTCAAACACTCTTGCCTATCTGTGGTAATTAATGGGAACTACTTCACAAATCATGCAGTAAGTGACTAATCTAATAACTGAACTTGACAAGAAGATTCCTCTTGACAGCCTACAGGCAGTTTTTCACCAATGAGCAAGTAACGCCCACACATACACATCATCTAATATCTGGAAATTATTTAATGGAAGGGGAAACAGGAATTGATTTCTTTTGGCTTTTATTACCCCTCTGGGAAGGAGCAGTTCAATTACCTTAAGTCTTTGAGTATGATCATGAATGTGTGATGAGCTGTGGCTGAGCTCCAGTGTCAGGAAATGATCTGGTGGATTAAGTGTTTCTCAAAAGAGGAAACAGGAATTTTTGTTTGTTTGCTTATTACCACTCTGATAATGAGTGGTTCAGTTACAGTAACCCTCTAAAGAGTATGATCACAAATATGTGATGGGCTGTGGCCGGTCTCTGGGGAAAACTACAACCACAAAAATAGAACGTTCGAGAACAGAGAGTTCAGTATTGTGACATCACAATTACCCTCAGAGCATTCGCCAACAACGAAACTCTAGAACGCTGGTGTGGAACTCTAGAAGGATGGGAAAAATCTCTCCAGGACAGGGAATTGTTTCAAAGGGTTAAGTCGCATTGTGTCAGGTGGAGCTTTGTGTGCACGCTAACTGTGAGACTGGGTGGTTAACCAGAGTGGTGTGCTTGTGGGTTGCCGTACGCTCAGGCACAGTATGACTATACATGTGATTGTCGTGTGTGGATGTTTTTTTTTTTTTTGTAGCCAATTTTGCTTTTTTTCAGAGTAGATATGTCTGGAGATATACTAACTTAGTAGTCAAATCTTTGTTCTTTGCTAGGTTTCTGATGCGCTTGCTTAGTAGGGGGCTCTAAAGGTCTTTGTGTTTTTTGGAACAGTCATGTTTGTTACTGAATATATATTGAAAAATGTATATACTGAAAAAGTAATGCAGTGAACGTACAAACATTTCAGAGGGTAGATACACTGTCACTGGACAGAAAAACTAGCACAGACCGCTGGACTGGATTTCGTTCATGACTTGTGACTTGCTGCCATGGGATGCTAACCACTGCCACATGAACTCTGAGTGACGGACATGTGGTCAACCTCAACATCAGACGCATTTTTGAAATCTTTCAAATGGAGCATTAGCTCATATCGATTGGAGCTGCGGCAGACTTTACCACTTAACCGTGCAAATGCCTTGGGTTCTAGGGGGCTGGGGGTGCGATGGTGGTTGGTGGAGTTGTTTAATTTGGACACTGAAGAGATGCTGTAACACCATACCTACCCAATCAGCACTCTTGCTGGTGATACTGATGTTCTTCTGCCCCCCAAAATGTTGAAGGAAAGTCTGTTTAAAAGGAGAACCGTGCTGGACACAGTTACTTGTTAGTAAAAGCTTCAGCTGTGGCCGACGGTGCTGTTTGCCATTCTTATAGTCCAGTACTTTCTCCAGAAATATTAATTGGCCAACATGGAGGACATGACCAAAGCTTTCCAGAGGCAAAACCAGGATGGTTCAGCAGAAGAAAAAGGCCACAAAGTAAATATAGGCTTTGAAAGAAAATCAAATGTCTTTGATTGGGGCCTCCAGATATAACTTTGCTTTGGGCCCCAGACACATCGCTTGCAAGAGTGGCTCGTTGGTCTAGGGGTATGATTCTCGCTTTGGGTGCGAGAGGTCCCGGGTTCAAATCCCGGACGAGCCCTGATTTTGCAAATTTCCGACTTGTGGGACTGATAAAGGTTTATCTTATCGTATCTTACACTGATCTGTACCACTGGAGTCGGAGTTTAAAAGAAAGAGTGTTTCTTTAGCTGTTGTCACACGTTTCATCGCCTCACTATGGCTGTGACAGCACTGTGGTTGAAGTTTGCTGTTAAGATGAACTTATGATTCCCCACACTCGCTTTATCAGTGACTCGTAAACTTGAGCACGGCTCAGTAATTCATGCTGATGATTGTCGTTGAAGCGCATGTGTCTTCACACAGGATGTCCTTCGTTTGCTTGTGCTCTGTCTGCTTTCCTGACCCTCTGGGGCCAATTATCTCTGCAAGAGCATTTTCACATGCTTTTATTTGGCACTGGTGGCTTCAGACTGTTTTCTCTTGTTTTTCACTGCTCTTCTTGCAAACTTCTACTCATTTGCAGGAGTTATTTTCTTTCTGTGCTTCATACAAAAAATAAAACTAAAAACCGCAAAGAGAAAATCCTGTTTGTGCTGTTCTAGGACGTGGGCCTTTCATAAAATACGCAGGGTTTTAAAGCTAGTAATTTTTTGTTCAGTGGGTAAGAAGTTCACAGAAGAACATTTTAGATTCGAGAGTGAAAATGATTTATTCTTAAAACACAAAGTACTAAAAATATCAAGCTGATGTCATTGTGAATATACTGCTTCTTATACAGTTTTACAGATTCATGAATATAAAGTGAAGAAATATTTCATGATTAGAAAGTGTTTGCACTGGAATAAAAAAAAAAATTATTTTTATATTTTATTTGCCCACTTATGGTGTTTGTTTGGTTTTATATACCAAAACCAGGCACTAGTTGTTTTTACATGACCATCTTCCAACCATTCTCTATCCCTTAAATTGTTCAAAAAACAGTCCCGGCTGAAACTCAGTATATACCTTTAGCCTGAATTGACAGAGCAAATCTACTGTTGGCTGAATAGGTGGATATTTGTAAATATGTTGGTCTTATGACAGCAGCTGGTGGCCTAGTGGTTAGGGCGTTGGCCCTACAATCAGAAGGTTGTGGGTTTAAATCCCAACACTGTTAGTATCACTGACCGTCCGCACACACTGCTCCCTGGGTGCCCCTTATTGGTGGCAGACCACGGCTTCACTTGGTGAATGAGTTAAATGCAGAGAAAGAATTTCACATTGTTCATACTGTGTGCTATGGTGTGTTCTCACGTGACTATAAGGGGCCGCTTTACTTTGTTCCATGACTACGCAACCCTGACAATCCACAGATGCCGATGCAGAGATCTACAGATGCCCAACATATTAACCATCTGGTTGATTCTCAATAGTGTCAGGATTAGTGTAATTGAGGTTTAAGACCAGTGTTATATTGTTTACCATGTATATGCTTATGTTTTCCAATACAGATTGAATTGAAATAATTGTATTAAAAATTGCGATATTGGGCATCCTGAAGTTATCACATAACAGTGTTAAACCAAGTGTATAGAAGGGGTGGGTGGGGGTTAAAAAAATGTTTTTGTCTATTTTTTGTAGTCGGGGAGCCGGGCGATCCCACATATAGAGCCCTGAATATGATGCCTGCTTGCTTGTGAAAGCAGGCAGAGTGATTTGGACTGGCATGCTTGGCTTAGACACTGTTCCAATATTTGCAGGGCGGCAAATTACAGGACAGCGTACCGCCACTTAAATGAGCACTTTCTAAAACAGCCTCATGCTGGCATCAGTAATGAGGAATGATTATGTATTTGCCATGTGTGTGTGCGTGGGAGAAATCAACACCGTTTATCAAAGGCAGATGCCTGAGCACAGTTGTGCATATTTAAATGTAATTAGAGTTGTGTTGATAGCAGTCTTTGGTGGACAGCACTGACCGCATCGGTTAGAAACATCAGTGTTGTCAAAACAGACTTGCCACCGCAGTCTGTGACCCACGATAATCCGTGTTGCTCACAACACTTTTTTTTTCATTTTACCTGGTCACTTTGAATGTCACTTTCTTAACAGCCTTAAACTTAGATGACGTACACTATACGTTGGTGTTCTGCTGTGCACTCTGATATGATCTCCAAAGCACTGCGAATAGAACGAGAAGCCCTGGAGCAGCTGTGCATGGGCCTAAGGTCCAACGTATGTTAGGAATGATATGAGCCAGGGACACAGCGCCCAAGGATGGAACCTTGCTCACAGGTAGCAGTCCTAGGATTCGAACACACGACCTTCTGGTCACAGGGGCAACTCCCTAACCACTAGGCCCCCAAATAAAGTGTAGATTTGCGTTTTTAAATGCAAAAGTTAGACTACCTTGTCCAGCGTTCCCAAGCGTGGCTCCAGTTGCTTAAACATGCTTGTAATGAAGATGTGGATTTCCGAGTGCCAATGCTAGGGATGCGTTACTCTCCTCAAATTAAGAGCAAAAGGAGAAGTCGAGTTGTGTATTGTTTTTTTAAAGTCTTGGTGTAATATTGGTTAATTTTTAAGTCTAATTTAAATTCCTAATTCATACATTGATGACAAACACCGTAAATGGTAATGTAAAGCGTACCACTGTACATAATAAAGTGTAAAGTGTCCTTTTGTCATGTGTGAACACGCCACATCACAGCACGCAGTGTGAACAGTGTGAACTTCTTTCTCCGCATGTAACCAATTCACCAAGTGAAGCAGTGAGCAGCCAGTGCTGCAGAGCCCGGGGAGCAGTGTGTGGGGACGGTACCTTGCTCGAGTGTACCTCAGTGGTGCCCCAAGCAATCCTGGGATTCGAGCCCACAGCCTTCTGAGCACAGAGACAACCTCAGCACCAGGCCATAGCATCTAAAAAATAGTACGCAACCATTAGAAATGAATTCAGTGATGTTGTATTGGCTTAGCATTTGGGATGCGGCTGTGAGCTTGCAAGCAACGTGTGCTCCTTGCTGCTACATGATGTATTTATTTACAGGCTGGGATATGAAAATTTGAAGATGGAGGGACAGCTGATTGCAACAGTTTCTTGTTTGTTGTCTGACACATTGCTGTCCACCTCTAACGGACAATTTAATGGGTGATGAGTCGAGGATGACAATCACGGCTGGTGGCGTGTTCAGGACCGAAAACCCTTCAGAGAGTGATCCACCAGGAGATGCAGATCCAGAGCAGCCCGTCTCCTAAAGGACTCGTCCCACTCCAGTAATGGACTGTTTCAACTTCTGCAATCAGGGAGAAGGTTCTGCACCATCATGGCCAAAACAGA
>JBBIGA010006866.1:10000-15487 GCA_037576975.1 Alestes dentex | reverse complement strand
CTAGCGTTAGCCATGTTAGCTAGCGGTGCCGTTTCAGATGCCATGCAGAACGCCGGTACTGTTACTGTACTTTAACATCGACTTGCAGATTGTGCAGGTCCCCATGCTGTTTGTGTGTCTAGAGTGAAGGATCTCCACACATCTGGAGTGTGTCTCTCGTCTTGTTGTGGTCTCGTGTTTAGATTCCACTCTATGTGCCAACGGTACCACCCTTTTTATGAAGGGACTATAATAATTGGTTAAACCAAGGAACACGTGTCAGCCAATCAGAGGCAGAGACTGCACACAAGCGCGTGCACAGAGAGGAAAAAAACACGACTAGTCGACTTCTCTCTGAGGGCGTCGACTATATATAATATATATATATATGTGATACCTAAGTATCAAACATGTGTTTTACTTTATTTCAGTTTTCTATTGCACTTTTACAACAGATATTGTCCCAAAGCAGCTTTACAGATATCCAGGTTCGGGTGAAGGTCACATATTTAACACTGAAAGGAACCAGGACTTAAAAAAGAGAACCCACCCTACAAGACAAGTGATACAAGTAAGATTTCATCCTAATCTTGTTGATTTTTGTCAGTGTGTATCAGCCAAACAGGACATGTGTCTTGCTATAAAGGTCTTAAGTGTCACACTTGCCATATGGATAGATTACATAAGAGCATAAAATCTGAATGTTGCACTGAGCTTGTATGATAATAAATGAATTAGTGAAATGCAGTCTAATACCTACATCAAAGCACTTGTAAGCATGTGCTATATCATTTAAACACAACATAGACAAACGAATATGCTTATCTTGTAGCAACACTCACTTTTTAATCAGATACACCTACACTATATGGACAAAAGTATTGGGACACACTTCTTAATTATTGAATTCAGGTCGCCCCTTACTTTCAGTGAAGGGCAACCTTAATACCTCAGCGTACCAAGACATTTCGGGCAACGCCATGCTTCCAACTTTGTGGACACAGTTTGGAGAAGAACCTTTTCTATGCCAGCATGATTGTGTCCCAGTGCATACAGCAAGGTCCATAAAGACTTGTTTGGATAAGTTTGGTCTGGAAGAACTTGAGTGGCCCACACAGAGTCCTGACCTCAACCCCAGGCCTTCTCGTTCAACATCAGTGCCTGAGCTCAGAAATGCTCTACAAAATCAATGGTCATAAATTCTCACAGAAACTCCAAAATCTTGTGGAAACCCTTCCAAGAAGAGTGGAAGCTGTTAGAGCTGCAAAGGGGTGGACCAACTCCATATTAAGGTCTAAGGTCTATTAAGGTATTGGCGTCCCAATACTTTTGTCCATGTAGTCTATATAGTTGCGCTTTTAGGTTTTACTATTACTGATTGTAGCCAGTCTGTTGCTGCACAATTTATCAGCCCATTTACCATGTTTTTTAATTAAAAGGGACTTGGACCATTCTCAGAACGGCACTACTGACGTGGTACTGCGTGAGTGTTTCAGGTGTTTCTCAAAACTGTATATTTATTGGCTGCATTACTACACATGGCTACCTCGTCTCTATCCCGAAAGAGACCAGTAGCTCATTTTTGTCCTGCGCTGTTTGTGTTAGTCATCCTCTAGCCCTTCATCAGTGGTCAGTTTCTGACCACAGGATCACTTTTTTAATGGACAATTTTGTTTGGTTTACGATCACCCCAACCGTGACACATAACAGCACTACATTCACTGACTTGCCACATGTTAGTGTCACTGCTGTGTTGAGAATAGTTTCTCACTCATATAATAGCTGGTCAGTGGTGGTTCCTTTCCACTGATAAATGGAATAGAGGGAGCCTGATAACAGATGTGCAACAGTCAGTAACTGTGAACCTACAACGTGATTCGAAACAGACCAATGAGTGTAGCTACAAGGTATGTGCCTCTAACAACCTGGCAACTCAAGCTTTTTCTGCCCTCATTTTATATAGACTGTTTAAATCCAGTTTTAAATGAGTCATAGAGCTATAGGCCTGTGTTGTCCTGCACTGTCAGACGCACATGAACTCTCAGAGTTCCGAAGCGATTCTTGGTAGATATTGAAGTGTCTTGTTATTGCTGCTTCAAAAAAACCCAGATGTAAAATCCCACATGTGTCTTTAATTGCTGCCATCTTGAGTGGTTAGGTATGTTTTGGTTAAAGTGGACCTTTTGAGAAAATATGAGCTGAGCGGGGGAAAGGCTGGTGTGTTTTTTTCCCCCCTGACCAAACTCTGCGTTTTATAAATGCGAACATCTGAAATTCTCAGATCACCCCATGACTGTGAAAATTTATTGCACTGGTGGGAACTGATAGAGACGTCTGAAAAAGCCGAGTGCAGTCGATCTCTTGAAAACACGTATCAGAAAGTGTGACGAGCCCAACCAAGAATGTGATGTTTGTCCAAGAAATGCTGACAATCTCCCCGTTTGTCTTTGATCCCTAACTTTCCATATCCTGCTCTTTCCGGCTTCTCAGCTGACTGCAGTCGTCTTGAGTCCTATATCCTTTTTTTTTCCCCTTTTTTTTTTTTTTCCTCAGATGGATTCTCCTCCATCTGTCTGCCATCCACAGTTTTCCGTATTGTGCCTGCTTCCCTACATTTGTTATGTCTTCTCTGGCTCTGTCATCCTGTAACCTCTCCAGTAGATCTCGCTCTATTCCCAACCCCCTCCTCTGAACACCCCCCACACCCAGAAATAATTAAATAACTAGAAATCTGCAACAGCTTGGGTTTAGGCAGTCTGAAGGTATGTGGCCACAACACCACATGTATTACCAGCCTTTAATCCTACCAGGAAGCCTTACGCACAGTCGGGGGGGTGGGGGGTGGGGGTGCCGGGGGAGAATTTTTAAATACCTCAGAAGATTTGCCTCTGCTTAACCTCCCTGCGATCATCATTTAATATGGCCGGCTCTTTTCGGGGCCACGATAAGTCTGCTGCGTAGTCGATTCGGTGAATGGCCACGCTAAGGCAATCCACTCTGTTATAGGCTTAAGGCCATGCCAGCTGTTGTAGGGTCTGCACTGTCCACTACCATCTGTGTCAAGCCTTTGTCAGACTCCACTGTATCGAAGGGGCTGCTGTTATGCCACCTGTTTTTTGTGTGATGAAGTTTTCTTTCCTGCCTCTGTGTTATTCATATGTGATTTAGGGCAGCTTTTCTCAGTCCTGTTGGTCCTTGGTGGTGAAACTCCTTTTTATCGCCGGACACCTTAACAGATTTCCCTGTCAAGTAGCTACTTTTCCTCATCCATTGTTGGGTTATAAACAGTTTAGTTTAATGTATTTACGTGTGGAGTTTGCGTGTTCTCCTCGTGGCGGTGTGGGTTCCTCCGGGGTCTCCGGTTTCTCCAATGGTCCAAAGACGTGTGTGTCAGGTGAAATTGGGATTCTAAATTGACCGTAGGTGTGTGTGTGTGGGGGGGGGGTTTGGGTGCAACCTGCACCCGTTGACTCCGGGATAGGCTCCAGGTACCTAGTAAAGATTAAGGGGTTACAGAAATTGAATGAATGAACGTTTAAAAATTAAACTTTAAATGTTAGTAATATGTTAGTGTATACCGCAACTGCATTTTCTTCTTTTCTTCTTTGTGCCAATAATAAGAATCATGTCTTGTTGGTATTTTCTAAGCGGAAATAAGCACAAATCCTATCTCTGAATGTAACATATTGGGGAGAAAATGGTTTTGCTGTGACTTGAAAAGGCTGCCTATACCGAAGGAAACATGCTTGCATGAATTAAAGTATATATACAGGGGTAACATCGGTATTTTACATTCTGTTCATGGTTCAGTGGACACTGTACAGTATGTTACCTTTTTTTTTAAGGGCAATGTATCAAGCTGAGTTTAAAATGAAATTAATGTGATTTGGGAGCATATTTAGGGTTCAGACAATACAAATAGGCATTTATAGGTTCTGTTTTTTTTTTTTTACTACATCACAAATTTGCGTTTTTTTCAGTTTCAGGGGTCGACTGTGTATCTAGAGCATTTCATTTTCATCTGGCCCGTCTCTGCCTGGAGGCATCACTGGCATTAACGACAGCGGGGTGTGTGTGGCAGTGTGGCGGTCATACAAGGCCCTGACCTGCCCCTGCCTTAAACCCAGAATAGCGGAAGATAGCTACGGGTGATGTGGGATTCAATCAGTTTAAATGTTGGGGTAAGAGGATTGGGGGAAGCTAGCGGGGGGTTCTGCAGATAACCACTGCCCCCTCCCCCATGGAACAAATGAACACAGACAGTAATACTGTCCCATATGGACATACATTTTGTCAGTCTCTGGACGGGAGCAGAATCTACGTTTAACTGTTTCGACTCTCGAGGTAAAAAAAAAAAAAGCCCCCCAAAAGCCAGCCCCCGTCTGTCTGTCTGCTGTTTAATCCACAGATAAATTGAAGCTTTATAGGGTCATAGCACGGACTGCTATTCTGTTCAGCCGTATGAAAAAGACTGTTACTGCCGTGGAACAAATTTGTGCTAGATTTGAAATGATGCGGTATTTCGCCCCTTTGATCACGCATGAGACTGAAGCGTCATTAAGCTTCATTTGCATTTTTTTGATTCCACGCATGTTGTGCCAGCATATCGAAAGTGAATTAAATCATGGTTTCTCTTTCTCCCTCGCTCTCCCTCTATCTCTCTTGCTCGCTTTCTCTCCCTGTCATCCATCCATCACTGTGCAAAAGTCACATTCTTCATAGTTCACTTTGTTGGTGCAGAAATACAATTTTCTGCCTGTCAAACTGTTTCATCTCTTGGCGTATTGAGTAGATTTAGTAAAAAAAAAATGGAAACGTGAGCTTTACTGCCACAGACAGCAAAGTGCCTAAAAATACAAGGTGCCTAGATAAAGGTGTTTCAACCACTCAGCATTCAGCACCACCAGTATACTGATCACCGCCTGATCATCTGGAATCATCTGCTCCTGGTTCTTCACTGGTTCGGGCCTTAAGTTTGATGTGCTTTGTTACGTTTGAATGATTCATACACTGGTCACTGTGTGGCTTAACAAACAAAGAAACGTTCCTCTGAAACTGGTCAGGTTCAGGGACTGGACTGATATGAGGGCCTTCGAAAATCCTTCAGGAAGCCAGAAGAACTGTTCCTCAAGACCACATAAAAATCCAAGAAAATCTAGCTCTTTGGAAGCAAATTATCTTGAAATGAAGGGTGACTCAAGACTTTTGCACAGTACCATGTGTGTATATATATAATTAGAGTCAAGTGTTTTCTGTTAATGAGATAATAATCAGGTGATTAGTCTGATCTACACCTTTTTGTGGAAGTGAGTCACGGCACAATGAACGGAGCTTTCTGAGGACCTCAGATAAAGGACTGCTGATCCAGGCTGGAAAAGGTTACAACTCCAAGAGCAAGGCGTGTGGTAGAATTCACAAAGGAACCCAAGGCAACATTTAAGTAAAGGCCTTTCTCACACACTAATGTTGAAGTTTTTGAGCCCACCATCAGGGGAACACTGCTCAGCA
>JBBIGA010006866.1:0-7500 GCA_037576975.1 Alestes dentex | reverse complement strand
GACGAGGAGGCCTGACTCGCAATCTCCGTTCCAGTTCATCCCAAAGGTGTTGGATGGGGTTGAGGTCAGGACTCTGTGTGGCCAGTCAAGTTCTTCCACACCAAACTCATCCAGCCATGTCTTTATGGAGCTTGCTTTGTGCACTGGGACACAGTCATGCTGGAACAGAAAAGGATCTTACTCAAACTGTGATCACAAAGCTGGAAGCATGGCGTTGTCCAAAATGTCTTGGTATTTTGAAGCATTCACTGGAAATAAGGGGTCTGAAAAACAGGTGTGTCCCAATACTTTTCTTCACATGGTCCGCATAAACCGCAAAAGACATGTTGATTCCGTGCTTGTTTTAGGTTGTAAATAAAGTATCTGTTTATGCTGAAGACAGTGTGTCTCCAGCTGTCTGTCACGACCACTGTAAAGAGTTGGCAAGTTTCTCGACAGCGAACCATTCCATATCAAATTGCTGTGACTGACTTATAATCATATGATTAAATTAGGCAGAATTAAAAAAAAAAATCTATAAGGCATTGTGCTGTTCATGGAGCGATCCTTGCTGGTTTCTTGCAGTAGTCTTCTATGGATGTGTCACAGCTTCTATTATCTGTGGTAAATTATTGTAACGCACTACCGCTCATGGTTTATTGCTTTATCAGCAGCACATAGAAGAGCTAGAAAAAGCATTGAGTTACTCATGTGCAGCGGTTACCGCGCTATAACGAGGACGAGGCCACTTGAGTAATGCAAGGCAACCGTGCATTTTATGGGACTTTTACAGATCTTTCTGTGTGCCTTCGAGTCGTTTCAGTCCCTTCTCCAGCACACCGCCCTGGATCCTGCTGTCCCTCCACGACTGTAAAAATTCCACGTCCCTTGGAAAGCGAAGAAAAGGCGAGGCAGGACACCGAGTCAACAGGGGTTTATAAAGAAACACATGTTTTCTGGAAGGTTCTGTCAAAGCCAGCTGTGCATACATCACCGTGAATGGCCACCAAGAGATGGACTGTGTGTGAGAGAGAGAGAGAGAGAGAGAGAGAGAGAGAGAAGGCGGGGGAGGAGAAACTGTAAAAGATAAATGAGAAAAGAAGAGGGCCAGACAGTTATTGACACTGTAGAGGAGGGTGGGGGACAGAGACGGATTGACAGGGGAGAAAGAGATGAAGGAGGGCCAGAGGAGAGACAGAGGACAGATGGAGACAGTGATAGGTTGCAGGGGTCAGGAGAGTTGACCCCAGGGAGGGACGCAGGGAGAATGATAGAGAAAGAGAGAGAGAGTGTCACGCTATCTGTTTTGGAATCAACACATGCTCCGCTTGGGGCGGCCACTCCGGTGGGGGTCTCAAAGGTCAAAGTTTGGCAGGTGCCAGAGGGAGGGAGAAAGAAAGGAGTGCTGAGGTCAGATATTTTCAGAGGTCAGGTGGAGAAAATCCAAACCACAGCATGAAATGGGCAACCGAGACAAAGCAGGTGGGTTATATGGCAAAAACAGAACCTCGCGACGTTTGGAGGCATTTTCACAATATGATACTTACTTTTATATGAGGTTTGATTACCTGGAACAAAAAAAAAGTATTTACAGTATATAAAAATGGGATGAACAAAAGGATTTTCACTTCATTTTTACCCAATACTTGGTATCGCATTTTTGGTATAATCACATAAAATGGTTTCAATCGCCTAATGATATCATTTTTAAATACTGTACATTTACGGTATTTAAAAGTGATAAATGTAATAATGTTTATTTAGTGTTTTTTGCATGCTGACCTTTACTAAATTAAACGAACCAGGACTAATTCTGCTTCCCCTGTAATGAAACATTCAGCTGATCAGGGTTCTAGATTCTATCCACGAAATCATGAGAAAAGCATACTGGGACGTGATTTATCCCAGTAAATATGCGGATAACCTGTTAATTGCATATTTAGCATCAATTGCACATTTGGTAGCATTGCATAAAATGGTATTAATCACATATTAATACCATTTTTAAATACTGTTAATTTACAGTATTCAAAAATGATATCAATATAATGAGGTTTATTTAGTGTTTCTTGTACTAAATTACTGTTAAACTGTACGAAATAAAATTAATCTGTACTAAATTAAATTAACCACGACTAATTCTGCTCTGTCTGTAATGAAACATTCAGTTGGTCAGGGTTCTCGATTCTACACTGCAGTGTGATTTATCACAATAAATATGCGATTAATCTATTAATGGTATAAATCGCATATTGATATCAATACAGTAAACCCCCGACATTTGCGGGGGTTATGTTCCAAGAGCACCTGTGAATTGTGAAAAACCGTGAATTTGTGATGTGGTAAAAAAAAAAAAATGCCTAAAAATGCCTGCCTTTACAGTGTAAACCCTAAACATGCCCCCAAATATGCTCCCAAAACACTTTTTCATTTTAAACTCAGCTTAATACATTACCCTTAAAAAAAAGTAAAGGTAAACCGGTATCTGTACTGTACAGTTGACACTGAACTAGAATGTAAAATACCGATGTTACCCCTGTACAGACTGCATTGTAATTCATGCATTGGCGTTTTCTTTGGTGTGTGCAGTCGTTTTCTTTGGTATGAGCAGGTAAATACAGCAATACTTTCATTTAATTTACAGTAATAAAAATACAGGGCTCTAAAAAGAACAAAACGCAAAACACGAGAACATTCAGTGAAACACTCGAGCTCCACGCGTGAAATGCTGGACTGGAGATGCGGGATGCGTCACTGGGCAGCAGCCAATCAGCAGCAAGGAGAAATAAATAACGTTCTCAGATTGGCTACTTTCAAACCTCCCGCCTCTGAGTACAGCGGTATTTAACCATCCTAAGACGCGCTTTCTTTATGTTCTCTGGATAGTACAAAAACATTTATAGATAAATTTGTTAATTATTTATGTTACAAAATAATAACTTAATCATTTAGCACTAAAATGCACAGACAATTATATATTGCCACGAAAAGAGCAACAACAACAAAAAAAGGCGGAGGATATCTTGGCCTTCTGCAAATTTGCTGGGGTTTCCGCACACGATTATTAGTTCGGTTCTAAGAAAAAATCCGCAAACACCTGAAGCCGCAAACTCTGAATCCCGCTGGGGTTTACTGTACTGTTCATTTACAGTATTTAATACATTATAAACATTATGGTTTTTACTGCATTTTTGCATACTGACCCGTACTAAATTAAATGAGCCAGAACTAATTCTGCTTCCTCTGTAGTGAAACAGAGTTCTTTAAGTACTGATGCTGTCCATAGTGTAATGAGAAAAGCATACAGCGACGTGACTAATTTGTTACATTTTGACATATCGCCCACCGCCATACTGTCCTATCTGTATTACACAGTGTATCACATCGGATGGTTATTTTCATGCGACTGCATTGAAAAAAGAACACATACCCCAGGAATGATCTATATTTTTCTCTGATCTATATTTTACCAGAATAAGGTATGATATTCCCCAAATGATCCATCTAAATGAACCTTCATAAACATCATAAGAGTTCAAACGTCCATTCTAGTTCCGGTTACACTCTTAAATGTGCCTTGGAAGTGATGCCACAGAAGAAAAAAAAACTGGTACCTAAAGGATCAATAGATAGTTCTTTAAGAACCTCATCTCTATGTGCTGCGTCTGCAACTGTTGGTACTACAAAGAACAGCTGGGAAAAAAAACAACCTTACATATGATAAAAGGCAAGACTAGTTAATAAAAAAGCATAATGTGAAATGCTTAAAATGTGAGTTTATAGCATATTTACACATTTGGCAGAGGCTCTTATATTCATGTTACAGATGTAGGCAAGTGTAGTGTTAGGAATTTTGGAATTTTTGGTGAAACATGCAGCGACTGCTCCAGTCGGCTGTGTGAACGAAGATAAGAAATTGATAACATTTACCTAAAGCTGTTCCTATGGAGTTTTACTGAACATCTCAAAGAACAAATTACAGTTGAAACTAGAAGCATTTCCTATAGAAGCAAAACCTATTTACAAGTGCACCGCAGGGGATTTTAACGGATGTTTTAACATTGGAACCATGCCCATATTACAAAAAACTGTAAGGGGAGAACAATTCAGTTATAAAGAGAATAATCATAAAAATAACACTTAAGAAGACCAGTATTTGATGATGCAATCACACTAATAACATTACAGTTTAAAAGAAGACGTGTTATACATACAATTTGTCCAAATTTGTCATGTCTGGCTGCAGTTTCTTGCCTTAAATCACAAATACTTTTCATGTGAAGGTATTCTACTGCAACACACATTTTGCACAACTAACTGTCCGCATTCAACAACTGGCCAATTTCTTCAGCTGCGTCTTTCAAATCAATAGGGTTTCTGTTTTCAAGTAAAGGGAATGCTTAGGAATTATTACGACCGAAATACCTGTCGTTTTTTTTTATTTGCAGTTATTTGGTATGGAAAGAAACTTTTTTGGTGAATTACAAGCTAAACTGGACCCGAATTCCCCTGAAACTCACTTCTTCTGGTACGATAAACACCCTTTATTCTGAAAGAGCACATTAATTCTGCCTAATTTACGTCGTCTAGTCGGTCGGACCTCAGGGAAGACTACGTAGACACCTTTGTCCTGAACTCATAACATTTCCCATTCTTTCCCATCATAGCAGCATTACTGAATTCTCCAGACTGAATGGTTTGCACATTAGAAAAGCTATATGTTTGCATTCTGTATGTTTGGCCTGTTGTTCAGAGGTTCAGAGGTTCAGAGGCTAGGGGTTACCATATGGAATGAGTCAGCCTGGTTCGTTCTGAATTGAAGTCAAACATGTGCGAGACTGGCTCACAGCAGGAGCTTTATCAGTGCAGAATGTATCTCTATTCCAAACTCAAATGGTAATTGTGTGGCCCCTTCAAGCCAATAAATCTACCTGGGGCCAGTTCCCCTGTTTATTTATTACAGGTCAAAAATGACAGTAAACAACCCAATTTTAATCCATAAAGATATTCAGTCCCTGCAGAAAGCTACTGCCCTGCATAATGCCTCTTGCTGGCATCATTGACGTCAGCCTGCTCTGGGCCGGTCAATGGAGCTCCACTGTTAGCTAATGACCCTTGTCCCATATAGTGGTTGTATTAATCAATATAGGGGACATATATCTGTCATGTTGACCACTATTCCTTGCCCTCATCAGTCATACAGGCTTTCAATGCCGATTTGTTTTTCCTCCCCTCTCCGTTAGAGGAAAGCTGATGAACTATAACAAATTCGCTCCCATTCGAGTACGTGCAGATGGAGCCAAAAACTCTGTTAATTAATGAGCTCAAATCAATGTCATCACGCCTCACACGACCGATTAATCATGTGTGGGCTCTGGCCCCCAGACCCTGCCCGCCCGTCGCTCATTATTCGTGTCTAGACGAAAGTCATTTCTGTAGCCCCCTGTTCCCCCTCCTGACTTCACAGTCATCTCGCGTCTGGCATTACTTCATTCCGTTCGATTTCTGTTGGGCTCACGCGTGCCAATGGCCGGTCCGAGCGGTCTCGTCCAAGAGTGTGTCGCAAATCAAAGCTTGATTGCATCTAAAAAAGCTAAAGTGAGGTCATACATGGGGCTTGGTTTAGTGGAACACTCAGAACACTGTGGCCACCACTGAAAATAACACTGATCTGGTACGTTTTCAATTAACCATTTCACACCAAACCTCTCTGAATGGCTCAATTTTCTAAACGACTGAACTATGCTTTGCAAAATCAGTGGAATTTCTCTTTAAGTACAAGCGATAAGTGATCATTTTTGCAATGAGCAATTTGTCTTGCTGCACTATTACTGTATATATATCATACCTGTATATATATCCAGTGTACACTATATACATATATATATATATATTTTCCACTATGTACATATAAACATACATATACAGGTTTATATAGACACATATAACAGCATACCCATACAAATAACTATTTATATTGTTTTGTATTAGTTGCAAAGTCTTTTTTTTTTGTTGTGTTGTGTAGTTTTTATCTATTGTCTGGCCACTTTCTGCTGCTCTTACCCGTGTACTGTCCACTTTCTGTCGTTTGGTTTTTTTTTCACACTTAGAGGTCATGAAGGGCTGAACGTTTTAATGCTCATTTTCGACATATGCACACCTTAAAAAGGACTAAATGCTCACTGTCACCGCCGGGAGGGCAGGAGAAACTTCTGTCCTGTGCCAATTAAATAAAACGCCAATAGCCGCAATTAGAAGAGCACAAAGCAGAAGAAAAGACCACAGGCGCAGTATTGGTACGCGCTGTCATTTCGCATTTGGCTGGGAGAAAGGCTGGAGACTGAATTGAGTTGATGACGGACATCTGCAGGCTGGTCTGTCCTGCGAAGCTTAACAGCTTAAAAATGAAACTGATTTAGGGATGTGCTTAAAGTTATATGGGATGAGGAGAGAAAGATCTTGTATCCTATTAAATGGCTCGTATGGGTGAAGTCATTTGAAAGCGCCTGTTTTATTGCAAAACTGCTAACCGCTTTAGGTTAGAAAAGTTGGATCAAACGGCTTGTAAGGAAAAATTAAAAGGAAAAACACTGGCAGGCTGCAGCGGTTTTATGTTTCGGCTTACCAAAACTGCTTAAGAGGGAATGTTTTAGAAATAAATACAATTTTGCAGACAGATGGAAGTTGTGCGCCCTTAAATAAACCAGATAACTGCTTACGGTCCGAGTGAAAGAAATGCGTTCCTTTGTTTCCACGGGTGTGTTTTTCCACTTTGGTCTGCCTTTGTGGCAGCAGCTGGAACAGGTGGGTTTTGACTTGGGAAGAAGGGGCACAAGTGACATCCTCATGTGGGGCTACACACACACACACACACACACACACACACACACACATAAAAATACATAAAAATATACATAAATGGAAAAAACCTAGGACACCACAATGAACTACATACATGGTTTCATACACACAGGCCATCCTTGAATAAACTTTAGATTCATTATATTATCCACATAACAGTTTGAGAGAAAAGTCTCTGAAATGTTTACTTGAATTCCAGAATTTCGAAGTATCTGGAGCGCCTGTTTTTCTGTGGTTTCGACTCCACAGGTTTCTGTGAAAGAGTCGACTGAACAGGAGTTTCAATGGAATAAGACTAAAAAACATCGGACCCTTTTGTACAAAGGCCTCAATGTGGTCGGCATCACAAATTTGCCTACATTTAAATAGAGACCCGCAAATAGCACGGAATGTTGAACGTCTCCTTCCTTTTTTAATTTTTTGTCTGCATTCTAAAACTTTGGAGTTTTTTTATTTTTATTTCTAGGTTTAAAGGAAATAAATCCCAGATTTGCATTGTGCTCTCAGACTTTTGGACCCCACCGACTCTTGGAGTCATCCACAACTTCTCCAGAAAGTCGACAACAACAAAATGCGTGTGCGTAGATTTGATGAGTTTGAGCAGGTTCTGAGTGTGGAGAGTCTGAGCGGACGCTGTTACTGGGAGGCTGAGGCTGACTG
>JBBIGA010006856.1:0-15488 GCA_037576975.1 Alestes dentex | reverse complement strand
CATTGTCCCCACCTGATGACAGTGATATAGTATGATGCGATTCCATATTAGATTCTTGATGAATGTGGGTTGGTGTTATTCAGCCTGGTTCTATGTGCCCCTTCTTAACTTAGAGCACCCGCCCCTTCAGACATCTCTGCACGGCCCTGGAGCAAACGGTATGTCTGTGAACACCTCAGAATTCATTTGGCTGCTTCTGTCCTGCATCACACCATCAATAAGCGCTAGTGTCCCAGTGCCACTGGTAGCCATGCATGCCCAAGCCATCACACTGCCTCCCCTTTACAGATGATCCCCCATGTTTTACAGAGAAGTATGCTTTGGATCAGGAGCTGTTCCATGTCCTCTCCATACTTTTTTCTTGCCATCATTCTGACAGAGGTTGATCTTGGTTTCATCTGTCCACAGAATGTTGGTCCAGAACTGTGCTGGCTTTTTAAGATGTTTTTTTTAGCAAAGGCCAATCTAGCATTTCTATTATTGAGACTTGCGAGTGGCTTGCACCTTGCAGTAAACCCTCTGGATTTGCTTTCATTAAGTCTTCTTTTTATGGTAGACTTGGATATTGACAGGCCTACCTCCTGGAGAGTGTTCCTCACTTGGCTGCATGTTGTGAAGGGGTTTTTCTTCACCATGGTAATGATCCTATGATCATCCACCTCTTTTGTCTTCCGTGGACGTCCAGGCCTTTTTGTGTCGTTGAGTTCACCAGTGCTTTCTTTCTTTCTCAGAATGTACCACACTGTAGATTTTGCCACTCCTAATATTCTGGCAATTTCTCAGATGGGTTTATTCTGTTTTCACAGCCTAAGGATGGCCTGTTTCGCCTGTATGGAGAGTTCTTTTGACAGCATGTTGTATGTTCACAGTAGAATCTTCCAAATGCAAATGCCACGCCTGGAATCAACTCCAGACCTTTTATTTGCTTGACTTATAATGAAATAATGATGGAATTAAGCACATCTGTCCACGAAATAGCTTTTGAGTCAATTGTCCAATTACTTTTGATCCCTTTAAAAAGAAGGTGGCCCACGTTAAAGAGGGGTGTAATTCCTAAACCCTTTATTCAAATTGGAAGTGGATACCCTTAAATTAAAGCTGAGCATCTGCATTTTATGCATTTATATCCAGTAATTTACTATAATTTGAATATGTTTGAGTTTACAGGTAAAATAACAAAATGTGTATCAGTGCCCAAATATATCTGAACCTAACTGTATAAATTGCTATTTAAAACAATGTACATACAAGCACAGGTGTTCTGATGAATTATGGTGCTTTGTCAAAAAATGCTACTGCAACGCAAATAGACGGTTAGTGTCTTTCGATATATGCTGCCTCAAAAAATACTACCTTGAAGATTATCCCATTTATAACACTGATAATGATTAGAAATAGGCAAACAATATGCATAATCGAAGAAAAACATATTTCAATGAAACAAGAAGAGCCTAGATAGATGCAGAGTCTATCAATTCATGCTACCCTGTGGAAAAGTGCTCCCTTGAAACTTATACAGCTGCCAGTGTCTCAAGGTAGCATAGATTTATCGGCGTGGCACTGAATCCCTAGACCATGGAACTCCACATGCGCAGAAGGGCACGGTAGCACATCTCAATGGGTAGCATGTTTCGGCAGAACACTGGAGCCACATAAATTTTTTTTAATGCATTCTTTTTTCTGTGATTAATTGATCGAAATTAATGTGTTAATTCGACACCCCTATTACAAACGGCTAATAAACACCCAAAATATATAGCCTGCATCACACAGGGACAAGGAGGCCTGATGATTCAGATAAACGAACAGATAAATAAATAAATGCTGGACTGGTTCTACATTAATATCAGTATGAAGAGGAATCAACCAATCATGTTCTGAAGTTATTCCATGAAATGGTTATGGATGTGCCGTCTGATGCTTGATATTTTTTATTTAAAAAAGTTTATAAATCCCTAATACTTGTAAGAATTGTTCTTAAGAGAAAAATAAAAGAGAAAATTGTGGGGATTAGTAAGATAACATTGTGTCCATTCAGTTCCCATGCCATGTTAGCATGAGTGGTAATTTCCATGAAATGCTGGCAAGATGCTGATTCAAGGTCACCCTGACAGCCACTGAGAATCTGAGCCTTCGTCCTGAATCCCGGTCTGTTCTTTATAGTCTGAGTTGTATTTTGATGTCTAAATTTGCTGAAATTCAAAGCCAACAGAAGATGTGTTGCTGCTCCGCCCATCCTTTATCCCCCAACTAAAACCGTCTGCTGCATGGTTACATCACAAGTGTGGTGTGAAATGAAATGTGTGGTTGTGCTCTGACCACTCCTTTTATTTTCCCTTTTCCTGAAAAGAAAAGAGTCTAAAAGCATCAGAAGGTTTGATCTCATAACACAGTCGCAAGGGGGTCCATGTCTGGCCCTCTGGAATGGCCAGGAAAAACAATGGCCTCGTTATTGCTTTTGTAGACCTTTGAACCCTCATCTTTGCCACCAATTCTCTCACAGTCTTTTTGACCCCTGTTATTTTTCTGGAATAACATAATTGTAGGTAAAACTGCAGATGGAAACTGCCGTTTCTTTTTTACCCCCCTAAAAACCGCCTGGCTGCTCTGGAAGAGCTGGGAATAGGGAATGTTTCCACTTAGCCACTGGGAAAAAGTTCCAACTCATTATAAAACTCTTTCATCAGAGTCGTTTATCAGAGTCAGAATCCTGTTCTGGTGACTGCTCATGCAAAGGCCAATTCTAATACAACATTATAATACAAAGTTTTATTATGTAGTATAATAATACATTGCATTTCTGGCATTTATCTATCTATCTGTCTACATATCTCTCTGTCTGTCTGTCTGTCCACCTCAGGCTTTTCTGTGAGGCAGTGTTTTTCTCAGCCTCGTGTACAGATGAGAAAACCACACAGGAAAGAAAAAAAAAAAATGAGAGAGAGAAAGAGAGAGAGAGAGAGAGAGAGGGGGGGGGGAGAACTAACTGCAAGTAAATACAAAATAGAGCCATTATTTTAGACAGTGAACACAATTCAAACTTGGGACATGGAGCTATTTCAGGGAAAGTTAAAAACCATTTTAAGAAATTGCAAAAAAGTGGATCACTTTTTAGTCAAAAATGCTTGTTCATGAACAACCATGTGCTGGCAAGTCTGCACAGAGAGAGAGCACCAGAACTCAAATCATCCACGTAAGCTGCCAGTGAAATGTTTGAAGACGCCAAACTTTCTAGGTATAGCCTTTAGTACAGACTTTAACCTCTTGTGATGTCATGGTACTTCAGCACTCAGACCCTTCAGTTTGGGCTAAAACAGCTTAAATATGAACTTTTAAGACACCATTACTCAGACACAAGAGTGAGGAGGACACTAAGGCTGTCCAAACCTAGATTACCAGATGCTCAGGTTTTGACCAAACACTCTGGTTCCATCTTCGTGTGTTGGGTTGATACTGTCCTCCAGATGTTAATATGTCCAGCACAGTCTTACTCTAAATGCACTGAAACAGATTAAGTGTTGTTCCAGCCATGTCCTTGTGTCCCCCCACAGTTTGGACACCCTCTCCAACTCTCGGGTCCTGCCTGGTTTTGCCAGGTCTGAAACCAGACAACCCCCACACACAAACACATGTACACACACACACACATGCTCACACACACACACACACACACACACACACACAAAACCTGGCCATAAATAACAGCCAAGTTCATCCACTTCCTCACCATATTCCCCACTGGTGCCCTCAATCAAACACACAGACACACACACACACACACACACATAGTCATTTTGCAAATCATGGCACTAAGGGAGGAAATGTTCCTGTTATGTTCACAGTCAGCGGCCGCTGGAGGCCGCCCTTGTTTCAGTTATATAATGGGACTCTTATTTTGAAATGTGTTGGGGTTCACTGTGTTTGGTGTCATGTTGTCTAAGTCACAGCTGTCTTGTATTTAAGTTCAAGTGTGTTTGTTGATTGTTTATGTCCATGTTGGTTTTTAAGTTGCCCTGTGTCGTGCCCTTGTGTCGGTCCACCGGCTTATATGTTCAGAGTTTTGGTTTGTACACTTGAGCAAGGTGTACAATTTGAGCAACTTACCATCCCCACACACTGCTCCCTGGACACCACTCATTGGTGGCAGCCCACTGCTTCACGTGGTGAATGGGTTAAACGCAGAGAAAGAATTTCACATCGTTCAAACTGTGTGCTGTGGTGTGCTCATGCGTGAGTATAAGGAGCCAATTTATGGTATTAAAATATTTACTTTAGTTTGTAGACTTTGGGATTTCAGTTCAATATTCAAATTTGAAGGTGTTTTTTCTAGTAATTGATGTCTCGGGACTGACTGTGCCTGGTTAAAGTCAACAACTTCAATGAGGCCAACAAAACACGCCAGCCAGTCAGAACCTTTCATTGTCTATGGCATCCTGAGTTAAGTATGACCCTTTTTTTTGCTAGAATGATGACTAAATGAAAAGATATGGTTGACGTGCTCTACTGTGGAAGCTAGGGTAGCATTTATAATACTACGTGAACCCTATATAAGCCTCATATTTAACTGTAAAATACATAAGGCTTGTATGTAATTGTAGAACATATGAAGCTCAAATATAGAAGGATATATAAACCTAATTTTTGGTTGCAGAATATATAAACCTAATTTTTAGTTGTAGAATATATAAACCTCATAATTATTCTTTCTGTAACCGCTTAATCCTTACTAGGATCGCAGAGCCTATCCCGGGGTCTACGGGCGTGAGGCAGGGACTCACCCTGGGCAGGGCGCCAGCCCACTGCAGTATAAACCTCATATATAACTGTAAAATACATACACCTCCTATAGAACAGCATAATATGTAAGACTCATATCTAACTGTAGAATACACAAACTTCATGTAATATATATAACATTTACAAAGACTTTGACCAGACTGTCATCGCTACTGCAGAACTGCTCCCCCCCCTCACCACCAGAATGCTTC
Source organism: Alestes dentex (assembly GCA_037576975.1). NCBI lineage: Eukaryota > Metazoa > Chordata > Actinopteri > Characiformes > Alestidae > Alestes > Alestes dentex. The sequence goes on along the minus strand of JBBIGA010006856.1, from coordinate 10,500 downwards.
AGCAGGGACATCACAGGTCTCTGCAGGTCTCTCCTGCACCCGTTTCAGCCAGATCATTCCCCGCTGGACAAAACATAAATGGCCCAGATGCAAATCCAAAAGCTTAGTGTTGACCACCTTTCAAGTGGGTCACTAATTCAGTAACCTGGCTAGGGGAGTTTTACAATGACCAGTTTGTTTCAAGCTGTTGGACTAAAGCAAAACCTTAAGTTTTTTAGTTCCGGTCCACTTATTATGGGCAAAAATAGAGCTAATATCTAAAAAACAGGCCCGGTAACAGTTTGTGTTAGACACGCTTGGGCTCGGTTGCCAGCAGTCGTCTCCTGTGTCGCTCTGCACAGGCATCTCTTTGTAAAATATCCTGCATAAAGACCACTTTTATTTTCCCATGTTGGAAAAGGTGCTGGAATGTTAATAGCAGCATGTACTGAGTTATAGTTTGTTTTTGCGGAGCGGTGCGGCCCGGCTTACAGGAGGGCGTGTTTCTCCAGCTCCCAGTGCTGAGACGATGGCACAGTGCAGAACACTAAATTCTCCCCATCGTCACCTTAATGAGCTACTCTTTCATTTCCCTGCCTCAGAATTCACCAATCGTGCCCCGGTATGGATTAATGAGTGTCCACTGGTCCAAGTTTTTTTCCATTAGCGATGCAAAAACATTCCCCTCAGACATCCGAGCCTAACCAAATATCTCAGAGAACTTGACCATTATGATGCCTGCCGGAGTAAGGAAGCATCACCAGAGGTTCTGTGTCAGCGCTAGAACAGTAAACCGCATTAAAGGAGTTATTAATTTCCAGTGGCTGGCCGCAGACTCCAGCAGGGGGGGAGAACGCTGACAAGTGCCTTCACAGAGGTGTAGGAGCTATTTCTTCTTCTTTACAACTACTTTATTTCTGCAGTCCATTCAACAGCTGATAATACAATACCTACAGTAATAATACCTACAGAAATCTTACAGTAGGAAACAGAACCTCATTCATGCAACCGTTTACATCATATTTGTCACATAATGGGTGGGTAGGGTGGTCCTCTCTCTAGAGTTGGATGTCTCAAGACCACTTTTACGTGGTCTTGGTCTTGTCACAGTTTTGATGGTCTTTGGTCTTGGTCTTGTCTTGGTCTTGGATCCCTCAGTGTTGTCTTGGTCTCGCTGTCTTGGTTTTGCTGTCTCAGATCGACATAGTGGTCGGGAGATTTGGAGCCAACAGTGTCCAGGACACACAATGTAACGTTCAATAATGCAACATTATTATTTTGCCTTTCGCGCCCTTCAAATGCAACCCTTCAAATGCAACCAATCAATGACATACATGTATTTTGTTGTGATTCAGACATTGGTGCTTATCCAATCAAAATATGCAAGTGTAGCGCTAGTTAAACGTTAGATCCAGCATCACCATGAGCAGTAAGCCTAATCAGTCAGTTACAGTAATGTCAGCAGTAGTAGGGTAATCAGTAAGTTACAGAAATAATGTCAGCGAATTCTTACAGAAATAATGTCAGCAAATTCTTGCATTTGTGGCAGACATGACAAGCAGGAGCAGAGTGACTACGCCACCTAAGGGAATTTCACCCTAAGGAATCATCTCGTTACCAATTTAAAAGACACACAGGTTCGCTCACACAAGAAGGCATGAGACATGATTCCATTTGTTAATCTAATGGTTTTATTTCAATTATAAAATTAACCTTCATAAAAATCCACATATAAACCCACAGCAGGAGCAAATGTTTTGGAGAATAACTAGGGCAAGGGGGAACCCGAACACTACACGCCACTCGTGAAGGAACCACAATCCACACGCACACTACCTGAAGTGCTCTACACTACACTACCAGTGCAGGGAAACCACCACCCAAAATACGACTGTCACCAGCTTGGTAGCCAAACAGCTCCTGCACAAAAACAGAACAAAGGAAAACAAGAATAAATACTTGACACAATAAAAAAAATAAAATCCAAACAAACTAATAAAAACACAAAAGAAACCACTAACAGATAATAGGCCCAAAAATAACATCACAGCTAGTGGCTAGCCACACACACACACACACAGCACAAAGCAAAGAAAAGGAATACCAACAGAATGCTACAGGGGGGAATCCACTTTCGTTGCTCGTAGGTCCTCTCCTGCAGTTCACAAAAGAAAACTAAACAAGGAAAACACAATCCAAAACCAGCAAGGAAAAATAAAGGGACAATTCAAAAGAATGGTAAGTCACAACAAATAAACAAAAGAACCAGAGACAAAACATTTAATCCAAACTCAAAAATCAAAATGGCTTAGAAGAAAATCAAAGAAAACAAAACCAACTACATAAAACCAAAACCAAATCATGAGAGATAAAACAGCAACGCCGGAGGACAGCAAAGGTGAGGCCCTTGAGGAACGCTGTGCAGGCCTCACCTCAGACACCATCCACTATGGCAAGCTGGAAAAGAAATAGTTAAGAACTAGCTAAAAAAATGTTTAAATAGCCTGCCTGCCTGAACTCAGGGTAGCATGGTCTGCAGCACCCATCCACAAGAGGGAAATCTTTTCATACGACCAATAACCAGCTGTGTATGCTATCGAAAGACTGAAGGAAGGAGAAAAATAATAGCTGGTAGCTTTCCCATATGCATTTACTACAGAAACAGAGCACCAGCATTTCCTACCTCTTCAAAGCCGATAGATGAAAACCAAATCTCTAATAGTTACTGGAGCCTGGGCTGTGAAGCCCAAGCTCAATCAGTCCTGATTGCCTGATGACCAAACAGCCGCTCTGCACAATAGACCAAGTTCCCGGTCTGTGCGCCAACTTCCCGGAGGAGGCAGGGACGAGTGAGACATCCGCCTAGTGGCAAGCCACCTGCCAATATATATACGCTCCTCCCCCAGGCCACTAATCAACTTAAACAAGGGGCAGGTGCGACTAAGAGGAGAGCCGGTCCCCCATGTGTGTGTGTGCAAGTGTGCGCAGGCGCACACAAAAGGAACAGGGATAATAATTTATATAATAAAGAGGTGATCCATTACACATTCATAGAACACGTCAGTCCCTGTCAGTCCTCAACAGCACATAAAAGTTATTGGAGTCTTTTTTTTTCGGTCTCAGTCTTGGTCTCGTCTCGACTTTGTCTTGGTCTTGACTCGGTCCATCTTGGTCTTAGTCTTGGTCTTGTCTTGGTCTCAATATCCTCTGGTCTTGGAGTGTCTTGGTCTTGGTTTAGGCGGTCCTGGCTACAAGTCTACCTCTCTCTCCCCAGTGACTCAGTATAACTGTCCTCTCTCTATCTCTCTTGGTGGGTAGGGTGGTCCTCCCTCTCCCCCATCACTCAGTATAACTGTCCTTTTTTTCTGGATGGGTAGGGTTGTCCTCCCTCTCCCATCCTTAACTCAGTACAATTGTCTCCTTGTCAATAGAGTACCCACAAAGTTTATAATGGGTATTGAAAAAGCTGATAAGTCTGAAACATGACAAACTAACTCATCATGATGGTCACATTTGTTGAATCTGCTAAACTCATTACAAGCCAAAAAGGATAAACAGGCCCATTCTCAGGAGACACGCTGTCCACTCAGAGATGGAAAATAAATATAATGGTGTCCTCATACTGGAGAAGCGCAGACTCTCCTCAGTCTGTGAGATCACGTAGTTCCTTGGCTTAGCTGCTGCATAGCCAGGAGATGGATGGGATGTGATGGGACGGAGGCTAGACAGGCTGGAACTGTCTTCGAAACAGACGAAATCCAGGCACCCTCATTGCTGAGGTAAAATCTTGTATCCACTCGGAGTTCTAAATGTTTGTAGCGGAATATTCCATCTGTGTATAATCAGGATACACCAGGAATAGTTTGCAGAGGTCTTGTCTTGTTTGTGTGTGTTTGTGTTTGTGTGTTTATTGCTGCTGGTAGAGGGGGCACGGGTCAAAGAGGAAGGTCTGCCTACACAGGCTGATCTGCACTGAAATGCAAGGACATTCTTAAATTAACTTCACTGTGGTGCTGCAAAAGACTTTGAAGGACTCGATGGGTCAATAAATTTTCCACTGGCTGGACACTGGTTGGCACAGTGGTTAGTGCTGTCCCTGCACAGCGAAGTCCTGGGTTCAGATTCTTTCTTCGGGTTTCCGACAGGAGCTCCGGTATCCTCCCACAGTCCACAGACATCCAGGTCAGGTGTACTGGAGATGCTAAACTGCCTCTAGATGTGTATGTGTGTATGTCTGCCCTGAGATGGACTGGGGACATGTCCAGGGTGTTTCTCTACCTTTCGCCTATGAGGGATGGGTGCTCCAGCACCCCCCCACCCCCTTCCACCCTGGTTAAACCAGAACATAGTGTCACATAGTTACACCACCTGACTACTTTCCATTGGAGTGTACCATCACATCGGTGTGAACCAGAACTTTGAACACTGAACATTCTAATGCATGCTAACTGCTGAATGTCAGTTAATGGAGCTTCAGTAAGCCTGGAGAACTGTTCTTCAAGACTCCTTGGAAGTTAAATGTGAAGAAACAAAGGGTGGCTCAAGACTTTTGTACAGTACTGTACAACATGAAACTCGTGGGGCTGTGTTCTAATGCATGGTTATTTATGTAGTAGATATTCAGGTTCAAATGACATTTTTCTGTTCAAATCTGTTTTTTTTTTCAGGGAGCAAAACAGTTTATTTTACTGTGTAGGTGGTTTAACTCAGAGTGCCTGTTTCTGCTATGGGTTCTTCTCTTCATATACTTGACTGTGAATCCACAATCTAATATACAGAATCCACCGACAGCACAACAGCAGACCTGTCCACATCCACAGGACACCTCAACTATGGCAGTGACAGCGACCTGAGACAGAAGAAATTAACATGTCTTGAGCTGAAATGTCTGCAAGAGGCATTTCTTCTTGAAATCCATCTTAGGCCAAAAGTGGGCCCTGTGTTTGTTTTGAAGGTTCAGTTCCGCGGTAATAAGCTGGAACACCCGTGTGTTAATCACTCCTGTGTGATTCCTGTGTGCGACCCCTTTTTCCATGTGTGGTCCGTCTTAATTGTTCCACCACACTGTCTAGAGAATTAAAAGCTGTGTCATAACTCCTGGTAGGAAAGCCTCTCATTAAACACGTTAAACTCTTGAATGTGTAAAACGCAGGTCAGCTGAAGTGAGAGATCATTTTTAATAATACCTTTGGCTAATTATTTTTTCTCTCTCTTTCCACACAGTGACTGAGCAAGAGCATGAGCTTAGGCTTTTGGTCTGGGCTTTAAAAATACACTTCATGGACAAAAGTATTGGGACTAAGTTCTTAATTATTGAATTCAGGGGGCCCTTACTTCCAATAAAGGGCAATCGTAATGCTTAGGCTTACCAAAACAGTTTTTGACAACACCATGCTTCCAACTTTGTGGAAACAGTTTGAGGAAGGCCCTTTTCTTGTACACAAAGCAAGGTCCATAAAGACATAGTTGGATGAGTTTGCTTGACTGACGCACACAGAGCCCTCGCCTCAACCCCATCCAATACCTTTGGGATGAACTGGAGCGGAGACTGCAGCCAGGCCTTCTTGTCCAACATCAGTGCCTGACCTCATTAATACTCTACAGAATGAATGGGCACAAATTCCCACAGAAACACTCCAAAATCTTGTGGAAAGCCTTCCAACAAGAATGGAAGCTGTTACAGCTACAAAGCGGGAATGAATTCAAAGTCCATATTAAAGTCTATGTATTTGAATGCAATGTCATTTAAGTCCCTGTTGGTGTAATAGTCAGGCGTCCCAAAACTTTTGTCCAAATAGTGTACAATGTAGCATAACCATTCCATGTCATCCATTAATTACACTTTAATAAAGGACCAGTGTGAAATAGGATTAGGCATATATCACTTTAAAGAATTGAGTAGTCAAGACATAAACAGAGTGGTTCAGAGTGGGTTTGGTGGTTCTAGAGAAACTCCTAGAGTCAGAATTGTTCACAGTGGTGGTGAATGGAACCAGATGTCTGCCTCTTAAAGCTCGCTCACAGAAAGTTTTTCCATGAAATGGTTATGGATGTGTCACTTGACACATGAGTTTTGAGAAGTTTTTGGTCTGAAAACGAAACCAATTCATGATGGAGGCATGCATGCAGGGCATTGTGAGGCAAAATAGTCTCCAAAGAAAACTGATTTAGTTTTGACATTATTTTACTTTCATTAACATTCCGTTTAAACACTAAGAGACACGTGGAGACACGAGGTAGATAGTGAATAAAACAGGTAAATTTGTGTCTGGTTCTATTCACCACCACTGTAAAGAAATCAGAGTCTCTGCAGTGAACCATTTCACACCTAACCCACTCTCAATGGCTCAAACACTGAATTATGGAGTAATTTTGAATTATTAGAGGGATTTATTATTAGAGGGATATGATTAGCATTGTCACCTCAGAGTGAGAGTCCTAGGTTTGAGGGTGTTAGATTGAAAGGAGGAGCTCACCACTCATGTACAGTATTTTAAACTACTTTCTAAGACTTTCTAAGACTTTTGCACATAATTTTGCATTTCCTACCTTGACCAAGTCTCTGATTCAGCAGTAGTAAGGGCAGACCTGTGGTCATTCATGAAGTGTTTTTTTTACCCCCAACCTCCCCTCCACCATGGCCAGAGGGTAGAGCTGAGCACAAAGACAAAAAAAACTGCCCAGAATGCAGTGGAGTATAATTGCTGCCGCAGCCTCATCCAAACAAATTAGCCCCAGGGCTGCACGGTGAGGATTGATCAGAATAAAGTACTACTTCCCCTCTCTCTGCCCAAATATGACTTTCTCTCTCTAACTCTCTCTCTCTCTCTCTCTCTCCTCCCCCTCTCTCCTTCACTTTCTCCCTCTCCCTCTTTTACTTTGTAAGCTCTAAATTGCACAGCGGTGCCTAAACACAAGTGTGTACCATCACTCATGAAGAGAGACACATTGAATACGAATGCACTGAAATGAGTTGGGGGCATAGATCCTGAGCTCGGGTTTAGTTTCAGGAGTACAGTACACAGTCATGGTCATGGGCTGCTGCTACTCCTGTGCACGACTGAAGGGGAGGGGATTGCGCTCCGAGAGGGATCCTCATGCATGCAAACCTTTGCACACTGGTCCAGAAAACGTTTTTGCACTCTTTCAAGACCCGGGTCCTTGAATTTTTCAATGTCAGCATGTGTCCGCTGCCTTTTTACCTTTGTTTTGATGTGAAAAATGACAAAAATGAAAAAGGAAAACTCAAACAATGTAAAGCATAAGCGTCATTTACGCTGGGGACACTGGGGTGCTGTCTCCACCACTGGCCCATTTTGTCCTTATTGCTTTTTGCAATGGCCCATTTAGGATGGCTGAAGGAGGACTCTCAACTCTTTGTATCACCTTAAAGCAAGTTAAAATGTAGACATCTCGTCTGGTTCAAGCTGCAAAAAAACCCACCAAATAAGTAAATCTGACTTTTTACTGATGTTGATTTTTTTTTTTGTTTATTACACCAGTCCAGCACTGACCTGACAATCCCCTCGAGTCCTGTCCTGTGTCTACTGTGTTAAGTGGTCAAAGGAGTTTGGGCGGCATATGCGGTTTTGCTAAACCAGACCATACGTCGCCGTTGGTGGAGTGAAGAGCAGAACCAGTGACAGGAGCTTGAATGACCTTGGGCTTCTGAAATCACCCAGCTTGTCTCCACATGTCTCACCTCGTCTGTCAAGCACAGCTGGACAAGCCAGAAAGACAAAAACAGCTGCAGGTTATGACATGGTAAAGACTGTACAGCAACAAAACCACTGATGTTTCATTTTTTTGGGAAAATATTTATTGCTGGTGCATTAATTATTAGTTGAAAGATTTAGCATTTATTCCATTATTTGCTCTTTTTTATATCTTGCTGCTCTTGCTAAGATGCTACGTTGCACTCTGGACTGCTGCAGTTAATATACAATACTGTGCAAAAATTCTGAGCTAAACCATTTCTTTATGTTTTGCTTCCAAAGATCCAGAATTTCTTGTACTTTTTAACATGGTCTTGAGGAACAGTTCTCCAGGCCTCCTGAAGGACTTTCAAAGGCTCTCATTTTCAGTTCTGTCCCTGTCCCTGACCAGTTTCAGAGGAAAGATTATTGTTTGTTAAGCCACACAATGACCTACATATAAATCATTCAAGCACAACAAAGACATCTATCTTGAACCAGTGAAGAAACAGGTGCAGATGATTCCAGATGATCAGGCGGTGATCAGTATACTGGTGGTGCTGAATGCTGAGTCGTTAGAACACCTTCACCTAGGCACCTCACTGTTTCTGAAACTTTCTTATCTTTTACATCAAAAGATGCCCAGATTTTCAGTGTGGGATCAGACCTCTGGCCCATTCCATGACTCTTTGCCTGGTTAAAATGTTATTTTTTATATTGGAGACCTTGTTGTATATGGTTCTTTAAAAAATAGTTCTATACAGTACCAGAAATGAATAATGCAATCTGAGTCAAGATCCTGTCAAGCTAAATCACTCGTTTCACATTAAAGCATCGTTTCTTTGCTAATTTGTGAATGCCTGGCTTTAACCTCGATGCCTGAGGCATTCTGGCCAGTGTGATGATGAATGAGTCCATAATGTAGTTATGAGCTAATGAGGTCTTAGGCTCTCTGTTTCAGAGGGCTCCTTGTTGGGTGGTTGAAACCACTAGTCAGCAGGGGGTCCCATTTGGAGTTATGCATCTCCCTACTATACCCATTGTTTCAATGTTTATTAAGAACAGTTAATAGCTAGCTGACCTCACTGAGCTGTGGATAACGCAGTCCCTTCATCCCAAATGTGTTCCATTTGCAAAGAAAAGACTGGTTTCTAAATTCTGCTTCTGTAGTTTTAGCACTGGAGCTATGGGCTAATGTAGCTAACAAGTAATGGAAGATTCTATCCCCATTAGCTCGCATGGTGCTAATCAGCTATCTCAAACACAATTGCTTTGATCGTATCTGATGGTTTCTGACAGGCTACTGGGTTAATGGGGGGTCCCCGCTTAGTAGTTTATCTTTGTCCTAAAATGCCTAAAATTCTTTTACATCTTTCTACTGAAACTTACCAGCACCTAAAGCTGTAGTCAAGACCACTTATGTCGAGTCCAAGACAAGTCCAAGACCAGGAGTAGTTAAGTCCAAGTCAAGAATGAGTACTAAATCTGAATCAAGTCAAAGTCCAAAGAGGTTTGAGTCAGACTTCAAACTGAGTCAAGACCAAGTTCAAAGAAAGTCAAGTCCAAGTCAAAACCGTATCCAGAGAGATCAAGTTTAAGAGATGGAGATTTCACAGCTCATACCTCACAGGTTTTAGCTCATGTTGTATCACCATACTTATAAAGTTACCTCATACTTAAGCAGAAAAAGTGTTCTCTGACTTCTCCTCCTTGGTCCTTGCTGCTGTTTTCTCTGCTACTGTATTTCAGGCACTGTTTTTGGCTTCCATTATTTATTGACTAGAGTAAAATTCTAGTGCAAAACTGGCTGGAAAGGTACTGACATCAGGACTTTATCAACATTGGTTTGGTCTGATTTTAACATTTGGTTGCCATCTTCATCACATGATTCCCCTTCCTTTCTGCCTGGACTGGTATGGTCTTCAATGCCAAGTTGTGAAGGTCAGATCCAGCAGGAGGGGCATCAGTGGATCTATTTCTGCAGCGACTCCAGTTTTTCCTTAAACCTTGCCTGAAACTGATGTTTATGGCATGTTTCCACCTCACTCTGCCTTGATGAGAGCGCCGAGACTTTATGGGAGTAAATTTATGAAGAAAACCTCAGGAACCAGGACCACCAAGATTAACGCAACTCAGGCTGAAAAGAATACGCCTCGGCCGGCCAACTTACAGCTAATGCCTTTCAGTAACACAGGAGGAATATAAATTCACATTCTCTCTCAAGTTGGACACACTCTTCACCGCAGAGGGGTCGAACTTTCTTTTAGTTGTGTCAGTAGAAGTGTTCACATTTGAGGAGACCCTTTTATTCCAACGTACACCAACAAGAAACCAAATCATTTAGCCCTGTAAAGTTAGTGTAGGTGAGCTCTATCCTCTTCATTTGTCAAGGCAAGTAGGTTTATTATCATTTCAGTCCTACATACAGTTAAACAAAACAATGTTTCTCCAGGACCACAGCGTTCCTCTGTGACCACAGCATTCCTCCAGGGCCACAATGATCCTCCAGGACAACTTCTAGCCTCCAACACCAGAAACGAATTTGAAGAGAATAAAATCTCCAAACAAAATGATTGACAGATATACATACATACGTATGAACATATGTTTCCACTATAGTGACTGAAAAACATTACTAACCTTAAAAGTGGGGTTGCACCGATACCACTTTTTCACAAACCAAGTACGAGTATTTTTATTTGTGTACTTGCCGATACCGAGTACCGATAACGATACTTCTTAGAATGGTGTCTGTGCAAGTGCAAGTAATTTGGAGACTGGTTTTATTTTCTCTTCTACAGTTTATGACAAGCCTACCCTTAGCAAA
>JBBIGA010006846.1:0-15488 GCA_037576975.1 Alestes dentex | reverse complement strand
CACACACACACACACACACACACACACACACACACACACACACACACACACACACACACACACACACACACATACTGTAAGCTGTAAGATCTGTTGGGCATCCAGCTGTAATTAACAGGGGTGTAAAAAAGCACCTCCATCCACACCAGAAGTCAATGACGGGGATGTAGCTCAGTGTAAGACCACATGCTTTGCATACATGAGGTCCAGGGTATAATCCCCTGCATCTCCATATTCTGGGGTGGCTAGTGGCCTAGTGGTTAGGGAGTTGCCCTTGTGATCAGATGGCCATGGGTTCAAATCTCAGGACTGCTAGTGGCACCACTGATGTACCCTTGAGCAAGATACTGTCCCCACACATTTTTCCCTGGGTGCCACGTTGCTGGCAGCCCACTGAATGGGTTAAATGCAGAGAAAGAATTTCACATTGTTGCTATGGTGTGGTCATGCATGACTAAAAGGGGCCACTTAACCTGCACTGACGAAACCACATAATGAACATGTCATGTACACATCATAAACATGACAAACATGGCATAAACGCGGCATGACTGATCTCTGAGAGAATTAAACTAAAATATACAGTTATTAATAAACATTTTTAACTTCATAACTACAGGTCTGCAAGAGGACTTTAAATTCTTATGTCAGCTTTATAAACTCTGACTGACCTGATATTCAGCTCAGATGCACTTCTTTCCAGTGTGAGTCTCTTACAAAGATATCTTCCTCTTTAAACTCTGGGTTTGGGGTTTTTTGGGTTAGGGTTAGTGTTTCTGTGCTCCGAGGTGAGGAAAAGACATGGATGAACTACAGCAGCTCTAATTTCCTCTTTAACATTTTACCACATAGTGACCTTCCCTGTACTCTTAAAGACCAACTGTTCTTTTAAGAACACTCCCTAATGAAGAATGATCATCATTGTCCTATCAGAGACACTCCCTGATGAAGAATCACCATCACTGTCCTTTTAAAGACCCTCACTGAGGAGGGCTGGATTTATTACATTTACACTGATTGTCTCAATCAGATTCAGATTATCTGAACTATGTATTTATATTAAATACACCCCCACACATACATGCACATATACATAAACACACACACACCTGCCTCGTGTCTGACCATTCCAGCACCTGTCCTCGTTGGTGACATCAGCAGCCATCTTATCATCATTACAGATAGTGTGAGGCAGCGATACCCAGAACCCCCTCATCGGCCTCAAACGCTCCTTTAGCTCCAGCACCTGGACAGAGATCACACATCTGAACACACCCTATACACACAACACACACATGAAAACACCGGATACACACCGGAACACACCTAACACACATGATCATACCCCTCACATTTACATCTGTATACAGTCTCACCTGTGGACAGTCTCACCCAAGGACACATGCACTCACTCATACACACACGTGCACACACACACCCAGACTGTCTCTCCCTCACCAGACGGTCCAGGTTGGTCCCTGCTGCTGTGGTGGGCTTTTCCTCTGGACTGTAGTTTTTGAACACCCTCCTGGATCCTGCTCTCTCACTTTCTCGCTCTCTTGGGGAGCGTTTTGCTCTGCCAGGGGTGGGACGAGGACTGCCACATCCCAAAAATACCTGCAGAGAGCAAAAACACATGTGCACACACACACACACACACAGTTACAGTATATCTTTTTTATCAAATATATTCATTTACACTACAGGCCAGAAGTTCGGTCCCATTCTAGGATTTTTACACTGCTTTTTTGTTATTACAAGAAAACATTAGAAAGACACAAATGTAACTGAATGATTTTCAATATTTTATAGTCTGTAGTAACACATTATTAAGAGTCATATCTGGTCTGTCTTTAGTGCATTGACATTCACTATTTGCTGAATCATGAAAAAAGAAAAGTCTCACTGAGTTTTTCAACAGCACACAATGCCTTCTGGTTTATGTATTAAATGTTTAAAAGTTCATTTTTCAACAGGATAATGATCATAAGCATTCTTCAAAATTGTTCTAAAATTATATCCAGTCCAGGTTTTGGCCTCCCCAGTCTCCCGAGCTTTCCTCCATTCACAGAACGGGCTGGACCAACAAGTTCAAAATGAGCATCCAGCAAATGAGACAGAGCTGTTTGCATGCTTGAAGAGGTGCTGGGAGGGTTTAGGCACATGTTATTTTCAAAAACTGATGGAAAGAATGCAGTGAAACTGGGCTGCTGTGATGAAGGCAAGGGGTGGTAATTATTAAGTTTTCACATCCATTAAACAGCACTTTACATTGTTACAATGGCACTTTAAATTGTTACATTTTACTTCAAAACCATTCAGGTCCATTACTTTCAAGTATTTCTAATGTTTTCTTGAAATAATTTTGAAAGAGTACCATAATGTATTTTTTTAATCCAACCGTTGGCCCAAACTTCTGGCCTGTAGTGTGGATAAATAGTAGTAATAAATTCACTTGTCACTCACTATCACCTCTTCAAATCCTCACAAACACACACACACGAGCGGAACACACACCGTGTCATGGGGCAGAGTGGGGGCTCCGAAACTTTCTGGCTTTGTTACTCAGTGGATGTCTGTGTTTTACCTTTCAAACATCTATGGAAGATACTTTCGTCTGTATGTGTGTGTCTGTGTATAGAGTCTTGCCTTGGTAGAAATGGTGACACTGTTCTCCTGCATGTGCATGATGGCCTCAGACACCTTCACTGCCAAAGAATCAGCAGCCAGTTCCACATTAAAGGGTCCAGCCAGACGGTCAGCCAGAGAAAGCAGGGTGTCTGAGAGTGGCAGGGGGGCAACACAGACAGACAGAGGAGACATAACAGTCACTGCTGGCTCAGAAATGATCAGATGCAGATATAGTGTTATAGACTCACTCTGTCTGAACTAAACAGGCCTGATAAGAAAAACCTACAGCAAATGTGCGTTTGTGTGTGTGAGTGTGTTAACCACAAGTATTTTTCTATTTGCCTACAAACATGCAGGCAAATAGAAAAATATTTGTGGTTAAATTAATTTTAAAAGGATGTGTTGGTGATAAAGGCATTGTGAGGGTGGGGCTCCCAGCTTAGATGGTGTGGAGGGTAATGTGAGAGAACAGTGTGATGCAGCACTCCCTTTTGGATCTTTCTACAAAACCCTGACAAAGCCTTAAAAAAACACAAACAGCTGAACCCATTCCTTGTATTGGCACTGGAGCTAATGTAGTTATCCGGTTAAAGATCAAAAATGCTACCATGTTTAACTAATCCATGGTTTGAGTCCTGCTGTGTCAGTCTGAGATTTTTGTCAAACTATTGATTCAAACTCCATATGCAGAATAATACCAAACCCCGCCCCTCATCAATGCTTACCAATAAAATTGTTCCATTCTGAGTCTAAGTCCGCCTGATTGGCCAGGCAACCCTTCATCACATTGAGGCAGAGTGAGTGGCAGGATTTCAGGGAGGGGCTTCCACGGCACAGCGGGCAGAACCACTGCCTCATCAGCGCACGGGCACACTCAGAACTCACACTTAGCTGAGGACAGACACACACAAAAAACTTTACTCAAATCCTCTCTCCCTCCCTCTTCTCTCTCTCTCTCTCTCTCTCCCCCACACTCTTCCCTTTCTTTCTTTCTCCCTCACACACTCACCTTGGCTGCTTTGTTTACGATTTCCCGGCCGGCTGCGAGCCCCTGGACCAGAGCCCTTGCAGCAATAAACGCACGTGAAAGCTGAACACAGACAAAGAGATAATATAGCAGGCTGTTAATTAATGCTGATTAATCGCACCACTTGACTTTAACAAGGACAGGTGTTCTGTCGCAACATGCGTGCCATTCTGCACATGTGCAGTTCCACAATCTTGGGATTCAGTGCCACATCCATAAATCTGTGCTACCTTGGGACACTGGCAGTTGTATGAGCTTCAAGGCAGCATTTTTCCACAGGGTAGCATGAATCAATAGACTGCTGTCGATTTGACCTACGGTAGGTAGCATTTTTCAACAAGGCAGCATTGTCTTAAACTGCGCCTTATAGATGGACTTAGCTGTACCATTGAAAAAAGCATTTTTTCCCTCAGCATGTTAGGTCATATTTTTGACTGCTGTGAGGATTACTGCACAGTGCAAAAAACAGTTATTAAATATAAGAGACGTTGAAAGTCTGTAATGTAGATTATTCATTCAATTTTATGCCAAAATTCATTACATTTTTAAAATAGTTTTACAGTAAAAATGTGTGCAATTAATTTAGATTAATTAATCAGAGAGCTTGTAATTAATTAATTTTCTTAATCACGTGAAACTCCTTATATACATATATATATATATATATATGTATATATATACACACACATATATATATATATATATACACACACACACACACATGTATATATGTATACACACACATGTATATATGTATACACAGTTCCATTCCAACCTCTCCAACACCATGGGCAAGACCAAAAAGCTGTCAAAGGACGTCAGGGACAAGACTGCACAAGGCTGGAATGAGTTACAAGACCATCAGCAAGAAGCTTGGTAAGAAGGTGACAACAGTTGGTGCGATTATTCGGAAATGGAAGAAATATAAAATGACCATCAATTGCCCTCAGTCTGGAGCTCCATGCATTATCTTGCCTCATGGGCTGAGGGCGATCATGAGAAAGGTAGGGGATCAGCACAGAACTACACGGGAGGAGCTTGTTAATGATCTGAAGGCAGCCCACAAGGTCCCCCTGCTCAAAAGAGCACATGTACAGCCAGTCTAAAGTTTGCCAGTGAACATCTAAATGATTCAGAGAAGGCTTGGGAGACAGTGCTGTGGTCAGATGAGACCAAAATCGAGCTCTTTGACAACAACTCGACCCGCTGTGTTATGTGGAAACACTATGCTTGGGGATGGTTTTCTTCTAAGGGTACAGGATGACATCATCGCATAGAGGGGGGCCAGTTGCTGGGGCCATGTACTGTAAAGTCTTGGATGAGAACCTCCTTCCCTTAGCCAGAACACTGAAGATGGGTTGTGGACGGGTCTTCCAGCATGACAATGACCCAAAACATACTGCCAAGGTAGCAAAGGAGCGGGTAAAGAAGAAGCACATTAATGTCATGAAGTGGCCTAGTCAGTCTCCAGACCTCAACCCTATAGAAAATCTGTGGAGGAGCTGAAATTTCAGGTTTCAAAGCAGCAGCCAAGAAACCTAAAGGATTTAGAGAGTTTCTGTGAAGAGGCATGGGCCAAAATCCCTCCTGAGATGTGTGCAAACCAGGTGACAGACTACAAGAAATGTCTTACTGCTTGCCAATAAGGGTTTCTCCACCCAGTACTAAGTCATGTTTTTGGAAATCAACAACTTTTTTCACTCAATGAAATGCAAATCAATTTATAACTTTTATGTAACATGTTTTTTCTTGATTTTTGGTTGATATCTCTGGTTGATATCTCTCTCCATAAAAATGAAACTACCTAATAAATTAGAGACTGTTCATTTTTTTATAAGTCACCAAACTAACAATTTCAGCAGGGGATCAAATAATTATTTCCCTACTGTACGTACAGCATGTTACAACACAGATCCGCTCCTTCGACAGTGATTTAACCCAAATTGTGTTCATGTCAAAATACAACCCAGTGAAATACACCCTAGCCTAAGTCACTGAACTATCCTAACACAGTTGTAAAATCCTGTAAATGCAACTAAGCCACAGAAAAAGGAAAAGGAAAACTCCCCCACTCATACACCACGTTACTGCGTATTCTCCCACCGCGCGTAACCAAACTAGTTCATTCATGTAGTACGTAAGTACGAGGCGAACGGTTTAAGCCTAGTGGGAGTGAGCGTCGTGAACTCTTAACATCATATGTGGAGACTGTTTGAACCCAAGGACCCGCTATATATATATATAGGTGTTGAAATTAATCACATAATCGATGCATCGCGATGCAGACGCGGGTGATTCTGCATCGATGCAGTGGCAGAACATAATCGATTGTATCAGAATGACATTGCTTGATTTTCTGGCGACGGCTTTAAAAGTTATGCCGCTGTAGCACGCCATTATGAACAGTAAATTATTGAACTGTAAAAATTATTGGTGATTACCCGTACATTTGACTGTATTTTATTACTAAAAAAATAAATAAAATTATACAGTATGGATACGGGTTTACCTTTACATTTTTGTTAAGGGCAATGTATTAAACTGAGTTTAAAATGAAATTAAAGTGTTTTGGGAGCATATTTGGGGGCATATTTAGGATTTACACCATAAAAATAGGCACAACACAACAACACGGTTACCACAACACAACAACGCGGTTTTTCACTATACGCAGGTACTCTTGGAATGTGTGTATGTATATATATGTGTGTGTGTGTGTGTATGTGTTACCTGTATGCGTAGTTTGCGGGGCAGGTCTCCGAAGGGCTGCAGCTGCTCTGCATGCTTGCTCACACACTCTAGGTAATCCTGACCAAACTGGTACTGGGGGTTCACCAGAGAGAACACCCGCTCCACAAGACCCGCCCAGAAATCAGACAGCACTTCGGCAAGACTCACACCTCCACCTACACACATGCATGCACACACGCAGATTACGCTCATTAAAAAGCTAAGTCAGAGTAAGTATCTTAGACTGATGCTAACTGGTGGAGTATAAGCTTCTGTTACATGTTGGCTATGTTAGTGACATTAGCCTTGTAGTTACAGCGCCAGACCAAACAAGCATGAGTGGGTGGGGCAGGATGGAGTGGGGTGAGGTGAAGTAAGGGCATAGGACTAATAAAATTAAATCTTTTGCTGAACGCCCTCATTAAACGAACAGTTTAGTGAAATTAAATTTATCAGTGACCCAAATCTTTTACCATTAGCACATCCCCAAAACTTATCTAGACCCTCAAACTGCTTCCACCTCTTCATTAAGATGGATCAGACTTGTGGACATAGTTTAGGACACAGTATAACTTATTGTTAGCTAAAAAAATGAACTGAACTTCAGCATGTGGCCAAACACTGTGGCGCTTTTTTATACAACAGGGTCTGTTTTAACAAATCACCTCAGGAGCAGGACCACTGATCTAGAGTCAGATTCTGTGATGTCACAAATACTGAGGAATTTGATCCAAGATTAGTCCTGCTTTTTCACCACAAATTGGCCGTCTGTAGTGCTGTAATTCAGTTCATTTTTACGGCTCAGTAATACAGTTCTTGTCCACAAGTCTACTGACTTTCACCATATAATTCCTTTAAACCTACCTGAGTAGTAGTGTCTGAGTTCAGTGAAGAGCTGCTGGAAGAGCTGAGAGTTTTGTGCGTAAAGACGCCCATACGTCTTTGTAAACATCTGATTCATCGACTTCTCCGCTACATCAATCAGCTCCCGAAAAAACTCTGCGATCACACACACACACACACACACACACACATGCACACATATGCACACACATGCACACACATGCACACACATACACATATGCACACACATACACACACACACACACACACAGAACAGCACAGGAGGATTAGGGCTGGGGTTTAGAATGAGTTCAGAATAAGGGCTGGGGTTCGTGTTGGGTTGGGTTAGCATGAGTTTAGGTTTGGGGATGGTGTTAGGTTTGAGATTAGGATTGGGGCTTGGATCATGGTTGAGTTTAGGCCTCTGGCTGGGATTAGAATTGAGTTTAGGATTGGGGTTGGGTTAGTCTTGAGTTTAGGGTGGGGGCTGGGATTAGGACTGAGTTTGGGATTGGGCTGGAGTTAGCCTTGAGTTTAAGATTGGGGCTGGGATTAGGACTGAGGGTTAGGGTTGAGTTTAGGATTAGAACTGGGGTTTGAAAGGAACTATCCTCCACACCATCAAACTTGTGGTGCCTCCGAGGGAAACTTGTCAGCAGGAACTGACTGTTGTCCTCAACAGCAGCCAGGAAGTCAGCCTCGCTCTGCCGTTTAGAATTAGGCCTTGGGTTATCATGAGGCTAGGATTGGGGATGGGATTTGGGTTGAGATTAGGATAGGGGCTTGGATTATGGTTGAGTTTAGGATTGGGGCTGGGATCAGGTTTGAGTTTAGAATTGGGACTGTGGGTAGGCTTGAGTTTAGGATTGGGGTTTGGGGTTAGGCTTGAGTTTAAGATTGGGGCTGGGATTAGGGTTGAGTTTAGGATTAGGAATGGGGTTAGAAAGGAACTATCTTCCTCACCATCAAACTTGTGGTGCCTCTGAGTGAAACATGTCAGCAGGAACTGTTTGTTGTCCTTAACAGCAGACAGGATGTCAGCCTCACTCTGCCATTTAGAATTAGAGCTTGGGTTAGGATGAGGCTAGGATTGGGGATGGGTTTAGGGCCGAGATTAAGATTGGGCCTGGGATTAGGATTGAGTTTAGAATTGGGGCTGTGGTTAGGGTTGCGGTTGGGATTAGAACAGAGTTTAGGATTGGGGCTGGAGTTAGGCTTGAGTTTAAGATTGGGACTGGGATTAGAAAGGAACTATCCTCCTCACCATCAAACTTGTGGTGCCTCTGAGTGAAACCTGTGAGCAGGAACTGACTGTTGTCCTCAACAGCAGACAGAAAGTCAGCCTCGCTCTGCTGTGCCAGCGTCTCCTCCATCAGGGTCGAGCAGCAGGTGTAGTCCTGGGGACAAAGACGCAAGTGCTCCCCTACCAAACAAAGTGCAGAGATATTACACTTCAGCCAATCACAGAGCAGAGATGTTACACCTTAGCCTGTCCCAGAGCAAAGATATTATGTTTTGCTCAAACAGCACAACTTCAAATAGCTGCTCGCATTCAGCCAATCGCAGTTTAGCTTCTCCCATTCAGCATACAGCAGTTTAGACCTGCACATTCAGCCTAGAGTCAGCGTGATCTGCACAGCCTTGTGCAATGTGTTTTGCTAAATCCATGAACACTTTTTGCAGAGTCACGAGTGATGGTGCCACCTGTGCCTCACCGTGATTAAGCAGTGGGGCAATGTCCATACTATCTGCCCAGAAAGTTCTCACACTTGATTGCCATTTTTGTTGACATTCCTGCATCATACAGCTGCACAGTCATCCCACCTCTTGACACATCCTACCACAACTTTGTGCATCTTCTTCCACCTACCTATCACTGGCAAAGAGGCAGCCAGCCACTGTCAGTACAGTGAGGTAGTGTTCAAAGGACTGTCTTAACAGTGTGGACTGGGAGCCTCTGCATGGAGAGCACTTTAATAACCTCACAGACTGTGTCACAGAGTACATCAACTTCTGTGTTGATAACACCACACCAGTGAAATCCATACACTGCTTCCCCTACAACAAGGCAAGGGTCAAGACATCAAAGCCCTCCTGAATGAGAAGAAGGAATCAGGTCAGGTGACGGGGAGGCAGCCAAGGAGGCACAGAGCTGCTTGTCTGTGAAGTTAAAGGAGGGAAGGTACAGCTACAGGAGAGAGCTAGAACAAGGGCTGCAACAGAACAACAGCAGGTTGAAAACAAGCACAGGCTTCAAGACCAGCACCCAGAGGACAGATGGTGATGTGGAGAGGCCAATGTGTTTAGTCAAAGTGAACTTTATTGTCAACCATATGCAAGTATACAGAGAGACGAAATGGCGAAGCTCAGGTTCCACGGTGTACATATATTGTAACAGACATGAGACATTGAAAACAAAACAGTGCAAATAAGAAGTATAAAATATCACCAGTATAACAGTATAAAACAACGTGAGACAAGTGAAAATAGCAGCCTGAGTATACATTCTTAAAGGTTTGTGTGTTCTTAAAGTGTTGTGCAAACAGTATAGACCATATGATCAGTACATAGACAATATAACAAGTTTACACAATATACAGAGTATAACAGTATGACCAACCATAAATGGCAGCTTAAGTACAGATTATTTTTGTGCATTGTAAGAATTGTGCAAGCAGTATGAACAGTATGGACATTATAACCAGTATACACAGTATAGCAGTATCACCTAGTCTAATTAGCAGGTTTGGCTTTTGAGGCTTGCATGTGACTTTTGAAATGGCTGGGGGGGGGTCCCAGGGGGCAGCATGTTGTTGAGCCTGTCTGTACTGACTAGGGCCTCTCTGTCAGGAAATCCAGGATCCAGTTGCAGAGAGTGGTGTTCAGACCCCACCCAATCAGTTTCACAATCAGCTTTTGAGGAATGATTGTGTTGAAGGCTGAGCTAAAGTCTATGAACAGTATTCTGACATATGTGTCTTTCTTGTCCAGGTGTGTCAGGGAGAGGTGAAGGGGATAGGATATGGCATCCTCAGTGCACCTGTTGGACCAGCATGCAAATTGCAAGGGGTCTAGAGAGGTGGGGAGACTGGACTTTGTATGAGCCATGACTAACCTCTCGAAGCACTTCATGAAAATAGGAGTGAGTGCCATGTGACGGTAGTCATTCAGACACGTCACTATTGACTTCTTTGTCACTGGGATGATGGAGGTGGATTTGAAGCACGCTGGGATGGACATCTGCCTTAAGGATATGCTGAAGATGTCCGTGAGGACATCAGCCAGTTGATAGGTGCATTCCCAAAGCTCGCGGCCAGGTATGTTTTAGGTTCTGCAGCTCAAGCTAACCCCACCATGCTTTCCTCATTTCTGCGTTTCAGCCACGTCCGCTTCTCCCCCTGCTGAAGTAAACAAAGGCTGCGGAGCATCTCAATCATCAGCTCACTGGAGAGTTCCGTGCATTTTTTTTAAAGTCCAAGTGGAGTGTGTCGCTCGTAAATGTACTCTTGCCTTGTACTGGCACTCAAATTGTGTTTTGTTTTTAAATTAACACACAAAAAGTAACATTTAACACCACGGTCTCAGGAGGTCTCTCAGCTACAGCCTGCATGGCTGCAGCCTCCATCTTGACCTATTTTTTTACAGGTTGGACAGCAGACCTTATCATGGCATCTCCACCAGCTCCAGCACGACCCTCATGGCACCCAGCACTCTTGCTTCCTCCATCAGCATCACGCATAAATGCAGGTCTATATCCTACCTCTCTGGCTCTTCTCACGTGCTAGAGCCTCCACCCACTCTCCTCCTGGCAATCATGACTGCAACACCCATGACAAGTCAAGTCAAGTAGGTTTTTCTTGTCATTTTGACCATATACACACATACACTCGGTACACATTTGAAATTAAACAATGTGCCCCCAGGTCCATGGTGCAAAACAAGTTCTGATTGAGGAGCCCGATGGCCTGAGATAAGAAACTGTTCCCCATTCTGGCAGTGGAGGTCCGTATACTACAGAACCTTTTGCCAGATGAGAAGAGGGAGAAGAAAGTGTGTGAGGGGTGAGTGGGGTCATCCACAATGCTGGTGGCTTTGTGTATGCAGCGTGTAACATAAATGTCCGTGATAGACGCCAGAGAGACCCCGATGATCTTCTCAGCTGTCCTCACAATCCTCTGCCTTAAGGATATGCTGAAGATGTCCGTGAGGACATCAGCCATACACTCGGTATGTTGCGGATGTTCTATGAGTCTGCAGTGACCAATGCCATTTCATAAGCTGTGATGTGCTGAGGTGGCAAGTGGCAGACACCAAGAGACTTAACAAATTAATCAGGAAAGCAGGCTCGGTGGTGGGTGAGGAACTTCACAGTGTGGAAACCGTGGCTAAAAGGAGAATATTGTCTAGACTTCAGTCCATCATGCACAATACTGATCACCCACTCCACAGTGTGGTGGTTGAGCTGAGAAGTATCTTTAGCCACAGACTCACCGAATAAAGTGCCTCACTGAACGCCACAGGAAATCCTTCCTTCCCACCGCTGTCAGACTCTACAACCCATCCCTGTGTCACACATCCAAACAATAATCTGTTCAATAGCTTGATGCTACTTTGTTGTGCAATTTCTTACCAAGTTGAAATCACTATCATTATGTGTATCACTATGGGCTGGTAGCCTAGTGGTTAAGGAACTCGCCCTGCAATCAGAAAGTTGTGGGTTCAATTCCCAGGACTACTAGGCACCTCTGAGGCACCCTGAGCAGGGTACCGTTCCCACACACTGCTCCCCGGGCGCCGTGTTCCTGGCTACCCCCTGCTTCACTTGGTGAATGGGTTAAACGCAGAGGAAGAATTTCGTGCTGTTCACACTGTGTGCTGTGGTGTGTTTACGTATGACCGAATGATCACTTTCACTTCGCTTTATTATCTTGCTATGATGTGCAACTGTCTACCATGTTCAGTATTATGCAATGTTCTTATGGGGTGCTAAAATATTAGCATTCTGTGCAATATCTTATTATGTGCAATATTCTTACCATGTGAATATCACTACTTATGTCAATATTACCTATATACTACTGATCTCTACTATGTGCAATAACGTACTCCTGTTCACCATTTGTGTCATTAGTGATTCACCTAACTGTAAGTTGTTTATGTGTAGCATCTATACCTATATTTGTGTATATATCATAGGTATTTCATATTCAACAGATTTTTATTGGATTTATTTAGATTTTTAATATTTTTAATATTGTTCCTGTCACTGTCTGTCTGTGCAGTAAGCAACTGTCTCCGGGATCAATAAAGTATTCGGATTTTGAACTCTGTATAGTTTAATGCATAGTTACTGTTTACTTGCTGAGTCTTATTCTTAAATATGTAAAACATGGTCTTAAACCCAAATACCCAAGCACACAGAGCAGCAATCAGAGCACAAACCATAAAACAGCAGGGATCCTGTTGGTCTCTCCATTTCTCACACACATACACACACACACACACACACCATTATGCAGAGATCAGCCCATCCCAAATTCTATTCACACCTTTCAAGCCCTCCTTTTGTTCTTTCCCCCATTAATGAAAGGATTTTCATCATCCATCTCTCCACCATCTGCTGCCCTGGGACACCCTCCTCTCACACACAGACAGACACACACACGCACACACACACACACCTGAAATCAAAGTGTATGTGTTTTAACTGAAAACTGCTGTGAGCCACAGAGGAACAATCAGACAGACTGATGCATAGAAGCAGACAGACATACAGATAGACAGGTAGACACACAGATGGAGCAGTTGATTGGGTGAGGTTCTTTGTTGAGACCCTTCTTGCTAGACCCTAAAATGCATTTAAGGCCCCGCTGTTCATTCGGCACAACACCCGCCCCCCAACCGGACCACATCAGCCCAACCTCACCGGTTTAAGGTCAGTCAGCTTCAGATCTGAATGTCCCCTTCCACTTTAAATTCTGTTCCCCGAGGTGCCTCAATTTAAGTACTGCCCAATTTAAGTTGGACCGGACAATCAGACTAACGCTAAAGCTAAAGCTGCCCGGAAAGCTTCACTCACCGCTGATGGGGGACAACGGGCTGCTGGACGCGCTGTAGCCGCGCTCCTCGTACTCTCGGCGGGACTCGGCGCAGCTTCGTGCCGCAGTAGCGGAGCTCCACACCGCCGCCACCCACAGCAAAGCACCGAGACCCGCCGTGAAGCACACCTGCAGGACCATCTCCAGCGCGGGTTCTGGGATGAAGGGGGTCAGCTGAAGACCGTGACCGCTGGAAAGGCGGACGGAGAGCTGGAAGAAAAGCTGTGCAGGTTTAAATGAGAAATTCTGCAGAAACGATGCTGCTCTTCTGAGGCTGCAGCTCTTTGTTTGAGGACAGATGATCAGATCCCCTCTAGAAGGAGGAAGAACTCTCGGGGGACACAGAATAATGGGGGAAGGTTTTTGGGGGTGGGGGTGGGGGGATTCATTCTCATCAGTTCAGGGCAAAAAAGCTCGGGTTTGTCTAAAAGGCAAACAGCAGATATTGTCCTGTTGCTTTGCTGCATGTCTCACACTTCTTCACTCAGTTTTAGTTGGGATTGAAACCCAAAACATTTCTTTATGTAAAAGAGTTTTATGCAATAAACACATACCACACACTCCTCACTACATACATTCCATTCAATCCTCAGCAGGGGTGGACTGGGACAAAAAAGGGCCCTGGCATTTTGGGCTAGAACAACCCACCACATACAACTACATCTTGTAATTGTTCAAGCTCCCATGAGCGTGTATACCAACAAAGTAGTATTCAATAAAAGTAATATTCAACAGGGTGTCACGCATAGGCGCAGATGGCCCCCCACTTACAGGGCAAAAAACATACATCTGCTTTTGTAAGTTGTGTTGCAGGCGGGTTTCTTTTCTTGTATGTAAATATTTTCATGTGTGGAAGCTGAGAAGGGTCACGGATGTCGAGGGGCGTCGGAAGCATTTTTAATGTGAGGGGGACGCATCGGTCTATGCGTGGGGGGCGGGGTTTGGGCGTGGGCGGGGTTTGGGGGTGGATGGGTTGCTGCCTGCGTGCAAAGTCTCGGTCCTTTTAGGTGGTGGGGGTGGGGGCAAACCCGGAGCGGATTTCTAGTGGTATGTGTATTCTCCTATCGATTAAATGGAATGGATTCTTTCGCGAAAGATTCAAGATTCAACAGCGCTGGGTGAACTAATATTTTATGTTAAATGTGGGGGTGTAATAATTATGAACGAATAATTATGAAATGTGAAGGGGACACGCCCCCTTCAGATTGACGGGCGGTGACGGGGAATCTCAAACAGAAGAGAAAGGACTGTATATAGTGTACAAAGAACTAAAGTGGATATTTGTGTGTGTGGGTGTGTGCTGGCGTGAATGGTGTACACCAATATGTTTTGTATAATAATGTGACGATTTCGTTTTTGTTCATCAATGCAAGGGAATGGAGATGACACGAGAGATGTAAGAGCTGCCTCATTGGTGCCCGCCCCAAGCCCCGTCCCCCACCACCGCCGATTCTTCCCCCCTGCATTAAAAGTGCTATCTGCGCCCCTGGTGTCACGTGATTTAAAAATAATCTAATTAATTACAAGCTCCCTGATTAATTCATATAAATTAATCGCACACATCTTTGCTGTAAAAGTATTTAAATATTTAAATGAATTTTGGCTTATGAGTGAATGAATAATCAACATTGCAGACTTTCAACGTCTCTTTTATTTAATAACTGTTTTTGCACTGTTCATGTGCTGTAATGGTTACAGCAATCAAAATATGACTTAATATGCTGAGGGAAAAAATGCTAGGAGGTGCAGTTTAAGACAATGTACCCGCATACACATATATACATTACCAATCAAAAGTTTGGACACACCTCCTCATTCAATGTTTTCTTTGTTTTTATTATTTTCTACATTGTAGATTAATATTGAAAACGCAAAAATGATGAAAGAACACATGGAATTATGCAGTAAATAAAAAAAGAGTTAAACAAACCAGAATATCTTTTGTAATAATGATGGACTGTTGTTTTTTTGCTTAGTTAAGTGGTTCTTGCCATAATGTGGAGTAGAACCGTAGTCGAATAGGATTACCAACGGTGCAAAGAGTGTGCAAAGCTGTCATCTGAGCAATAGGTGATGTTTTCAGTATATACATACACACACACACACACACACACACACACACACACACACACACACACACACACACACACACACACACA
>JBBIGA010006837.1:0-15490 GCA_037576975.1 Alestes dentex | reverse complement strand
GGGTAAATAGGAGAGATGGGCTGGGTGGGTGACTGGAGGAGATGGGTTGTGTGGGGAATATTGGGTGAGTGGGGGAGATGGGGTGAGTGTGTGAGAGTGTGGGAGATGGGGTGAGTGTGTGAGAGTGTGGGAGATGGGGTGAGAGGATGAGATGGGGTGAGTGGGTGAGTGGAGGAGATGGGTTGTGTGGGGAAGTTGGGGTGAGTGGGGGAGTGGGGTGAGATGGGCTAAGTGGGTGAGTGGGGGAGATTGAGTCTGGTAGGGCATCTGAGTGGGATAGATGGGGTTAATACATGTCTGTAACTAAGTTTGCCTCAGGTGATGCTGCGGGATTTTAATGTTTATGCTCCAGAAATCTTCATCCCCGTATCCCTGTGGAGAACCAGCCGCTCCAGTCACGGTTACGTTTTATCTCTTTGGAAACTGCATGTGTATGTGTGTGTATATGCATACACATAAACCCCCCCCACTCACACCCAGGCACACATACATGTAAATACAAATAATACATATATATATATATATATATATGTGTGTGTGTGTGTGTGTGTGTACATGCATATGCAGTGAGTTGCACATGGCACCTATATTAATGAGTCTCCGAGGCTGTGGTTTGGTTGAGAGCATAGTCAGAATGAAGGCGGTGGTTAAAAAAAGTTGCTCAGTGATCCACTTCTTCATGGTCTCTGTGATTTAACGAGTGGTATTAGATGCAAATGACTGCCTCTGATTGGCTGGTCTGGAGCAGCCCGTTGTTCTGAACCTGGTCAAGGAATGATTTGAAATATGTGCTTGAGCATCTCCAACTTTCCAGTTCCAGACTTGCACCAAAGGAACAGGCTACTGTATGGTTCTTGACGTGCTCATCTTAATTGCTATGAAACAGTGTGGAGGTTCTTTTTTTTCGCACATAACATTTATGAACCATCCAGGGAACGTTTAAGGGGCCAAAAATGATTCTCTGCTAGCATCACTCCAAAGGAACTCTCCTGGCGTTTTAGATCCTCTCAGTTCTGTAGGTGTAGCTCTGTGTCCGTGGTGGCTGTGAACATTATGAACAAGAAGAACTTCCATAAAACCAGCACTATCAGTGGATCTACACCAGCAGGAGCCAGGAAAAATCAGAGGCTCCGCCCCTCAGGACACCCTGAATGAAACTAGAAGGATAACTAGAAGGTTCATGCAAACGTGAGATAATCCATAACTGTTCTCCATCCGCAAAAACAGAATTTAGCTGCTTGTATTGGTTGCTTCTACACTTTTTTACTATTATTATTATTATTATTATTATTACAGTTTAAGGTCAAGTTTAAGACTCACCTTTTTAGACAAGCCTTTGGGTAGCTTTTATTAATATATCTTTATGTTTTGTTTTATTTTTTATTATGCATTTTACTTTTGTGGAAATTTGTATTTTTCATTTGTCTGTGACAAACAAAATGTACTCACTTACTATTCTAAATACATACATTCTAGCAGTGCAAACTTCAGTGGAAAAGTGGAGTCCAGGTTTACTATAGTCAACCCGAGATCTTTAATCTCAAACGGGAGTTCTTTAATCTAATCCATTTCCAGAGCTTTAATGCTCCCCATGCTGGACACGGATCTGCCCTCATTCTGTGTTCTGTGGGTTAAACCAAGATGATTTCTTTAATATTCAAGTGCACTGGAATAACCAAAGCAGATGAAACTCAAGAGAGCCATCTACTGTCTGGGCTGGCTATGGAAACGCCTCGTGTTTACAGTAAACAGTTGCTCTTCTGTGTAATTCTGGCCTCAGACAGACAGTAATTCAGGGCTCCACATCGCCCTGTCTGCTCATGATCAAAATATATAATCAGTGTGTGTGTGTGTGTGTGTGTGTGTGTTAGAGTGTGTGATGTACCCAGATGTTTGGAGACCCAGACAAATGGGCAATGTGAACAGAAAACATTTTAACATTGAGGGGACCTTTGACTTATCCTTGTGATTTTTTTTGTCTAAATAAAAGAAAAAATAAACATAAAATATAGAAATAAAAGATTCCATGCGTGCTTTTGGTTATTGATACTGGGGTTAGAGTTGTGCTATTTGTAGGCATTAGAAATACAGATGAAAGAGAGAGAGAGAGAGACAGAGAGAGAGAGAGATGAGTCCACCTGTATTATTTACAGGCTTTCATTTTTCATTGAACATTCATTATGAATGTGATTCGTTCTAAGCCTGCAGAACCTAAACAGTGGGACCACTACCTGGTGTGTTTACTGAGGTCACAGAGTCAAAAACACAGTCCTGCACTGAATCGTTCCTTAACGTCACCTCACCGGAGCTGTAACACACACACACACAAATACACACACACACACACACACACACACACTCTCCCCACAGACTGAGTTTCCATGAGCTGAGGTGTCACAGAGGGGGCGTGAAGGGAAGCGAAGTGAGTTTTAAACGGATGAGGACCATGGACAGCTCCCAACAGCCTGCGGCCTCCTGCACCAGCAACCACCTGGGAAACACCTGGCACAGCAAGAGTGGGCTTCATTCCAGCCCCCTTCATCACACACAACACTTGTCACACGCAACGCTCATTACTTATTAATGTCTAATTCAAATTTGAGACCAGTGAAGATTCTGGTGGCGTATTTATGCAGCCTGCAACCACAATATCATGCGTAAGTTGATTTTACTGATAGATGTTTGTTAAATAAAAAAAACTAAAGAAAAAACCCAAAATACATTATTCTAATATTTCACAAGGAACGTCTCAGAAAGAAAAAGGTTAGAGGTCTTGTCTCTTGCACGCTTATCCAGCTGCTGTAATACTAAAGGACCACTAGAGGGAAACATGGAGCACAAAATGACCTGCTTTGCTACTGCCACACTAACTACACACACACGCACAGACATACACACACACACACCTAGATATACACATGCCACACACACACACGAACATATACGCATGCACGCACACACACATACAGACAGACAGACAGAACTTATTGGAATATTACTGTCAAGATGTGATCACAAGAACATATACTATTGCATTTACGGCATTTAGCAGACGCTTTTATCCAAAGCAATTTCCGTTCCCTAACTACAGGGGACAGTCCCCCTGGAGCAACTTGGGGTTAAGGGTCTTGCTCAGGAACTCAGTGGTGGTGTGCTGGAGGTAGGGTTCGAACCCATGACCTCTTGGTTCAGAAACAAGTATCCTACCCACTAGGCCACCCCCTTATTATTGCTGGATAATTAGATCTCAATTCTACAGAAAACACAGTTGCACTACTCCACAGTCCAGTGCTGGGGGGCTATTTACCTCTGTTAAGTGATGAACTGTAGGTAAATATACTGACAGAAAAACATTCTTGTTCTTTATTACTGCATTAATGTTTGTTTACCTAGATGTCTGGCTAATTCACCACCATTGCAAACAGTTCTGACATCAAATCACTCTGAATTCCTCTGTTTACATCTAATTTTTCCTCCCTTTGTTTAAGCAAAGAGATATATTATATATGTGTATATCATAGTCTAGAAATGGAAACTAAGCAGCAAAGTCTATTTTTTTAAGTTTATCCTCCCAAGATAAAACATTATTTGCTTCTAACGTAAGTTAATGTACTTCTGTAACTGATCCATTCATCATGACGTGTTCACACAAGGTAAAAGATGGCTGCTGCGTTAAATTCTAAGATAAAGAGGGCTAGGAAATGGTCGTGTAAAAATGAACCACATTAAAAAAATACCACATTAACAAGTGGATCAAATATAAAAACACGTTGGACAAAGTTTCTATTAATAATATATTGCACTATACTATACAGTCATATTGTCATATATTATGCCTTTCTGCGTAATACTTTTACTTAAACATAAGTTCATTATGGAAAAAATAATCATCTTCTTTTTTATCAGTTCCCCTATAGCATAGTTTAGGCTATTCTACCAATGGTCTAGTGGATGTACATGGATATTGTGCCTTAATTAGGTTGTAGATTAGTGTACAGTGCTTTCTGTCTAGGTACCAAATTAGTGTAAATGACGCTGATAAAGACTTTGCTGTCTGGGTTGGGTATAATTCAGACAGTAAAGTAAAGAGTTAACACTCCAGCGGCTCAGCAAATAAAATAAACTCTGAGCTGCCGCTTGTCCACAGTGTGGAGCTGTGGCTCAGGGTGATAGATTGTCATCACAGGTGGAGTGAATGTCATTACTGGTATCGACACACACATACACACACCATCGTACCGGAACATCACTTTCAACTGAACTGATTATTAGATTACTACACAGGTGTATGGGGGGTATTGTGATAAATTACCTCACGAGTAACATAAGTAGTACTGTCAGCATTAAACAACAGCATATATAATAAAAATCATTTTAACAGACCAATTATCAAGAGCCTGTAAATAACAACAACGAGGCTATGGTAACTGTTTGATGTTTCCTGGTGATCCTCCATAAGTGGCTTAATTATGCAAAGGTGGAAACTGTATTTGTCACTGTACACTTTTCATAGCTTTATTTTGCCTCACACTACAACTCTGCTGGTGCACTGGTCCTTCATGTTATTTGCTTATAAATCTTGGATGTGTAAAATATCATGATGCAAACAGTGGTTTTGCCTTGAAAACCCCCAGTCAATTACACGATTCTCGAACTGAAATGAACTTAACAGGTGATTTATGTGCCGTATCCTTTTGCTCGTGTCACATTTCATGTTTTTATTTTTTTCCCAGATATGTTAAATGCAGTAGAAAAAAAACCCCCAGTAATTGTGCATTCCAGAAAGTGCTCAGGTATGTTCTGTGCAGAGGATGTGTACTTACTTGTACTTAGAAACCAATAAAACATATATTTTACCCCTGGGGCGCCTGAACTTGTATCATACATGTCAAAAATGTATTCAAATATAATGATGTTTTTGACATTTTTGCCCTACTACACACTTATGTGCAGTTGTATCTTGTACGTAGCTGTATCTTGTGCCACATGTAAAAAAAAAAAAAAAAACACGTTTGTTTGCCAGAAGGCTGAGAGGGGTAAAAGAGGTGCCTCACTGTACACACAATTGGATACAGTTAGACTGCTGGGCCACAATATCATGGTGACGAACAACTAATTATGTCGCCCAGTGGGAGAGAAGAGGGCGAGCATAAAAGGTTAGAGAAAAGGGAAGGGACGAGAAAAAGGAGAGAAAAGGACAGCGAGAGAATCAGCATGTAATTCAGGACACGATAAAAATATGTGAGAAGATTTGAAAGAGGCGATGGGGGAGAGAGAGAGAAAGAGAGAGAGAGAGAGAGAGCGATAGAGAGAGACTATAGAGGAGGGAGGGGAGAATGTAAAAAAAAGAAAAATGTTTTTGGGTTCAATCTTACTGCAGAGAGCAAGGAGAGCCCCCTATAGGAGACACTCAGTACAGCAATGCAACATCAAGGCTTGCTGAAAATGGCTTTTATCACACACCCAAATACCGAGTGAAGAGAAGCTTCTTACACCAACCATATAGCTTATATAAACAGCCACTCCCACGACAACAGCATTTTGTTGTGTCTTCAAAATGATGATATGACTAGTTTAATAATAAATGCTCATTCCCTGGGGTTTACTTTACGCTCTCTTTTTGTCTTCTTCACTTCATCCTGCTCCATTCTGTCCTGTCCTCTTTCTGAAATTACACGTCATTAAATAAAGCTTCAGATCTGGGAATCAGAATCCAATACACTCAAAGAGTTGAAAGAAGATTCAAATAAGAGATATTTTGTTTTTTCTTCCTCTGTTCTTCCCTATTTGATTAAATCTATTAGCTACTGTCATTGGTCATATTATCAGAAACACCCTCCATATATTGGCACTTTGTAGGTTTACCATTACTGACTGAAGGCTGCATAATTTAACGGCCCCCACCTCTCCATCTATCAACTGAAAAGGACCACCAACATGGTCATGGCATATTACTGTGTGTGGAGCTGGTATGCCAGGTGCAGCAGCATTACTAAGGGTTTTAGAGCTCTTTGCGCTTGCAGGTCACTTTATTCCACATGCCTACAATTTGTAGTTGCACAGTTAGAGACTGTCACTCAGTTTTTCCAGGCACATTCTGTGTTAGTCATTCTCTAGCCCTCCCCTTCTGTTTCTGATCACAGGAACACTGTATTCTGGATAGAGGACCATTCCCAACCAAGCAATGATTCTGAGGTGCTTACAAACAGTGGTCCTATGGTGTGCCCTCTTGGGGTAGTGGGCGCTGCTCAAGTCTGTAGATTAATAACTGTCAAGTAACTGTGACTGTACACCTACAAAGTGCACCCGCATGGTGGGTGTTTCTTATAAAATGGCCACATGCAGATGCAAGGTAGGTATACCGAATAACCTGACAATTCACTGTATATACATATATGTCCAAATATACAAGTCGAGGCCACTGGTACTTTCCTTTTTTTGTGAATCTTTTTCGTTCGGAGACTCTGCTCTCAGTTTTTACTTGCCTCTGTTTATCAGTGGGTTGTGGGGATCACCGCAGGGAGGGAGGGGCCGGCCGCCCCTCTGATCTGCGTGGTGATTTGCTGAGTCATCCTCTCCTCTCTCTTGGCCCCTCCTCCTCCTGTTAATTGACAGGAGAGTCCCTCTGCAGTGGTAATCCCCCCCAACCCCTCACACCAGACCTGTTGCTAAGCAACACAGCTTGAGAGGAGCTCCCTAGTCCCAGAAAAGGGAAGTTTGGAGAGGCAAACACCTGCAGAATGTGGACTGACGTAAGAGCAGTCGAATGAATGGACTCCGAACACATCACTGGAGACGAACTGCTGGGAATGACTGCATCTGTTGCTTATGAACAGCGTGAGTAGATTCTCAACAGTGACATGAATTGTAATGTAGCCCTGAGTAGCGTCGGCCTCTTGAGTACTGAAACACGTCTTGTGATGAACAACAGATTTCAATGCCATAATATATAGCATACACCAGTTATACACTATATATGAATATACAGCATGCATCTGCTGCAGATAGACAAAATAACAGAAACAGCAAATGAAACCCAGACACTTGTTGGCCATTTTATCAGACACATGTACAGATGTATAGACGCACACTAGAGGTTTACAGTTACTGACTGCTGCCTGTCTGTGGCTGCACCAGTTATCAGCCATCCATCAGTTGGAAGGGACCACCGGCTCTGATCATGTATTAACTGGGTGGTGAATCATTCTTGAAACAGTTGTGATACCAACATGTTAGTGTGTCAGTCACTGGTATGAGTGCATCGTTCACAGAAGAATCACTACGACACCTCAGAGTTGATGGATTACCAGAGAATAATCCATCAACCAAAAATATGCAGCCAACAGTGGTCCTGATGAAGAACTAGAGGATTATCACAAATTATGAATGGAAAAAGACGAGCTGTAGTTTCTAACTGTACTATACAGATAGGTGTTTCTAACAAAGTGGCCAGGATCTCCAGCAACACAATTACAACTCGTACTCTTGCACCGGAACAATGTGCACTAACAAGTCACTGTGCTGAGAATGATCCACTACCAAAATAATACTCTGTCAATAGTGGTACCGTGTTGGATTGGGTAGTGGGGGGTACTAACAGAGGATAGTGTAGAGTATTTGGTTTTGGGGTTCTATTCCTCATCCAAGCAAACACACTCCACTACACTAATAAGAGTCCTTGGGCAAGACGCCTAATGCCAGCATGATTCAACATATCTCATATCAACACACTCTGGAGCGCCTGCCAAATGCATAATTGTAAACTGTGCAGCTAGGCAGTGTACCTATATGGTACAAAAAATATATAAAAATGCATCAATATCACTTTTTATTACTTCATATTACTACTGGTCTCTACTAAGTGCAATAACATACTCCAAATTTGTGTCATACTCCAAAGTTGTTACTCATTTGTGTCGACTGATCTCACTCAACTGTGTTATTTATATACAGCATTCATACCCAGCATCTCTGTATATCACATAGTGTATTTTCATACTGAAGTTTTTCTAAAGAGTTTTATTGAGATTTTATTTAGACTTTTTTAATATATTGTCTCTGTGTCTCTGTGTGTCTTTGTAGTCATTTCATAAGCAATTTCCTCCGGGATCAATCAAGTTTTCTGATTCTGATTCTGCTCCTGACTAAAATGTAGTGTTTCTGTTATTATGTGCACCCCCTGCTTATAAGCATTATAAATGCACCATTTAAAGTACACCACATATCCAACAGACACAGGTTGCACATTCGAAACCATGGCATATTCAATCAGTTGTCGATAAAAAAAAATTGTCAGTACATAGAGACACGAGGTATCTATGACTTTCCTGCATTAGATTTCCAGAATGAAAGTTAATGATTCTGATAAACTGAATGAATGCAGGTACACACACACAGACGCTGATACACATGAACCACACGCACATACACAGCCACTGACCAGCCACACTGTGTCACTGTACTGCAGAGCAGCCTCAGCAGTCACAATATGATCAGCTCTGCATTCATAAACATGAGGTCCCTCTCTCTCTCTCTCTCTCTCTGTCTCTCCCGCCCCCCCCCCTCTCTGCAGCCTCGTTCACAGAGGGAATGATGAGCTGCTGCTTGCAGAGTGAAGATGGATAAAAATATTGCCTCCATAAAGCGTGCAGCTTCACAGCGCCATATTTTTTCTACACACAATAAGCTAATGATCTGTGCATCCACACTGACAGACCAATGAGCCATATTCCACGTAGCTGCATTACACCCACCATTTGTGTCAGGTACAATGCAGATGCATGAAACAGATACAGGGGTGTAGCTCTGCACCTACCAATCCTACTGATAGTAAATACAGCATAAACAATAGAAATACATTATAATAAACTTATTCTACCAAGTAAACGATGACAGTATCTTCAGGTCCTTTAATTAAATTTGGTATGTACAGGGATGATACAGGGATGATACAGGGATGTGGGGAAATTTTGTGTTTAAACAGAGAAGGCAGACACGAAATATAAACACTGTTAAACCGTGTATGGTTCATACACAGAACATATGCTGTAAAAACTGCCCGTTTTAAATCATTTGTTTTGGTGATAAGCTTCATAACATATGGGCCCTTTCATTTTCATATTGTCCAAAACATTTCTCTAAACACTGTTAAAGGGACGGTTTAGAGAAAACTCTGATTTACTCAATTTAACATTTAGTCCAGAGGTAATCAAACAGGTGAGACATGTTTCAAGCTTCTTCAGTTTAGCACTGAAGCTATATGGATAACGTTGATAACAATGCATGACAATAGTCACCCAAAATCTTTCTGTTAAATCATCAAAACTTTTCTCAGCCTCGTCAAACAGCTCTTCCTTAAAGTGCCACCATCTTGTAGAAGTGGTTTAGGGCACTATATGACTAAATGTGAACTTTGTAAATGAGCAAAACTTCACAGCTACAGTCAGCCATGTCAGACAACACCAAGGCTGGCATTCACAAACCCTCTTGGACCCCATATTCTGTAAGATTCCTCTGTATTGTATGTAATAGTCACAAAAACTGATTCTAGGTCAGCACTACACTCCGAGGGTGGTTGGTGAAAACAGACCCTGTTTTCTCCAGCCTTTGAGCAAGCTGAGAGAATTTTTTGCCATGTATTTAGACAAATAACTTGAGTGACTATTGACTTTTGGTTTTTACACGTTTTATGTTGTAACTACTACTTCCTATTAATTTCTAAATAGCATATTATGTGCAATCTCTGACCCTGCAGTTTCTACACATCCCAACTGAATACTAGTAAGCAGCACTGATCCATTTGTGAATAAACCTGGGGGGGGGGGGTACTCTGTTCTTTGGCACTATGATCAAATAAAATGGATTGATGCTATTTTTTCTGCACTTGATGGAAGACACCAGGGGTCTCTGGAGAGTGAAGATGATTCCATGGCCAAGACGACATAGATTTCCATTATGCCATCTATCAGATGACTCATTGCTAATATTATGAGGCAAGAGTCCAAGACCAAGCACAAGTTCTTCTGTGCTGGTCAAGACACCATGTTTAGGCAACACCTATATGTTTTATTTTTATATTTTTATATAAGGGTTAACATTAGTCTATGCTTTTATCGGGATACATAACTTATAAACACCATATACAGAACGAGGGTAATACATTTTAACAGCTTTTTATGGACCTCTTATTTAAAAAAAAAAAGTACTTAAAAATAAATCTTCCTAGAAAGGTTCTTGGCTTGGATATAAGAAATAACTATAATTGGTATTGAGGCTTTTAATCTTTAAAACTTCTTTAAACATACGTTTGATATGCAGTCAGGATATGCAACCGAAAATATGCAGCCAAGATTTGCTGACTCAAACCATTCTGATATTCCTAAAGATAAAGGTGCCGGAAAGGATTCTTTGTGTGAGGCTGTAGAAGAACCTTAAATATTTTTTCAGTGGATGGTTCTGTAAAGAATTGTGTGCATGAAAGAGAAACGCGAGTTTAAACAGCCTCCACGCCATGTAAACGTCTTTGGAAAAACCTTTAAATTGTTAAAGAACTTTTATATGTATTTTCATGTAAACATTTAAAATGTTCTTCACTCTCACAAACACTATATGGACAAAAGTATTGGGACACGCCTGTTTTTCAGGGTTTGGGCTAGGCCCTTATTTATTTCCAGTGCCCTCATAAATTCTCTACAGAATGAATGGGCACATATTCCCACAGAAACTCCAAAATCTCGTGAAAGGCCTTTCAAGACAAGCTGTTATAGCTGCAAAGGGCGACCAACTCCACATGTCATTAAAGCCTCTGTTAGTGTAATGGCCAGCTGTCCCAATACTTTTGTCCATATAGTATGTCATTAGCAAACATTTGGCTAAACTGGTTCTTCTGTTTTCAATCACGCCCTTAGTGGCAGACTACATTTCGATTATGCTGTTGTTGGGTAATCTCAAATAGTCTTGCTTGAGTGGTTTTTGAGTCTGTAGGTCATACTGTTACCTATAAAATAGTTTATACCATTTTAGTTTCAAGCACCTGACCACCTCCATCTCATCCGGCTTGTAGCCATACTGCAGTGTCCATGCAGAGGCTGCAGTTCTCCAGCAGATCCCTCTAGTCTATGAGTTCCTCTACTCAGATAGATATAACACAATGGGGACAGTGACCTGACACAATCTTTTCTCCCCCACCATCAAATGTAAATTTTTGCACCATTGTAGCTACTGTAAGCCATTTATCATCTATCTCCATCCTGTACATGCAGCATATGCCGTGAGTATCGTGGGAGATATTCGTGCGGATATCGTTCTATCATAAATCAGGCGAGACACATTGAGGGCTTAAACTATGGCTTTTTTCATCTTCACTTGTGGCAGCAACCTGCTACGTGGCCGTTTTCCCATTCGCTAGTTTAACAACCGCGCAAGTGGAGCAGTGTAGTTTTAGAGAGCACTTGTTTTGAGAGAAGTGGTGGACCTACTTTGTAAGCTTGAGCACTTTCAGAGCAGTAAGTGAATTCACAGGTCTAGCACAGAACAGTTGGAGATCAGACAAATGTAGAAATTAGATCAACTTGTGGATGCTGAATAATATATGTCAGTATGATTCAGCAGCAGGAACCCAGTCACCCACACGTCCATCCATCCAGAGAAAACAAGCAGTAATGGGTAACGCAGTCGCTTAACAGGTCCATGCAGTAATCTTTGGGCGCTGTGAACAGATTTCAATTCAAAACACAAAAAGCTAATCATATGTACAAACACAGAGGAGCAGTAAGCAGGTTTATCACAAGACAGGCCAGTTACGTGCTTGGATATTTTGCATTTATAAGAGTGTGGTGTCGGAATGACCACCACATCTTAGCTCAGTCATGTTTTTCAATACTGTGTAACATCGCTGACTTTGCGTCGCATGTCAAAAAAGGGACAGTACAGACACACGCTAAGCTAACTTTAGTGAGCTTATTAATGAACTAAACAAACCTTGCAATGCAAACCACCTTTTAAGCAGTCTGAGCACAATCTGAAGGCCTTACTCATCAGATCACCCATTAGGAATGGCACTGGAATCAACTAATCAAATTTAGATTTCCAATGAGTGAGATCATTTTATAAGAAAAAAAAAACATCACTCACAGGGTTCTGGAAGTTCTACTTCACTGTCTGTGAATACCGGCCATAGTCTAACCAGGCTGCAGTCAGTCACAAATCCAAATAGCAGTGACTGCTCTATGCATTTACTCTTTACCGAAAGATTCACTGTAAGATTCACACGTCTGTGTTTTATCATTTAGCAGACGCTCTTATCCAGAATGAGAGCTGTACAAGAGCCTGATCTAGTCAAATAAATAAATACATAGTGCACTCTGATTTTTGTGGTAAGTGAGCAAAAAAATAGCTTAACCAATTCATTAACCCAGGTACTGCCTGAAGAGGAGATTCTTCAGACCACAACGGAAGACTGGGAAGTTCATTCTACCATTAAGGGGTCAAGAGAATAACGCAGCAAGACCTAATAGGCATGTTTAGATATTAAGAGCCCTGAGGTTGAGGGCCTAAAATGGTACGTAGTGTGTAGTTCTAAACCAAATTGCAGGCGTGGCGAGGAGCTGAGCCCCTTTAAGCTAGGAATATGAGAGCTCGAGCTTTGTCTCTGATTCTGACCTCCACAGGAAGCCACTGGAGTGATCTCAGCATGGGAGTCACACGAGAGAGTTTTGGGAGATGCCAGACTACAATATACAAAGTAAAGTGAAATGCATGGTAATGGCTGTTATTAAGTACACATACTGTATATTTCCATGATTTCCACATATTGATGTGGACTATTGCTACCTTACCCCAACATGTAAGAAAGCTCTCTTTTTTCTGACAGAGCCAAATTCTAATAAATGCTTTAAAACCAGGCCATGTGCGCTGAACCATATATGTTCAAATGTACATTTTGTACTGGCAAGATAATTTAACATTGTGATGTTTGACAGTGTACATATTCAGTCTCTCTTTTTTTCCTCTCCTGTCTACAATATGACATTTAGCTATTTCCATGATATTCTGTGAACACAGATGCACACTTATATGCACACACTCACACATGCACACACACACACGCACACACTCACACAAAAATATATATATATAAACTAGTTTTAGAGAGCTATGTACAAAGGAACCGTAGTAAATTACACATACATATACACAAAAAAAGGCAGTTTACAGCAGTTTTTGAAGCTTTTGGAGCTTCTCCCAAGATGCACACCCAAACAATTTTGCTCTCTCACTTCTTTTTGCCTTTGAGAAAGAGCACTAAATAAATAATGAGGCACGGTCCAAAATTAGCCACTACCAGAGCTTCAAGACAGCCAAAAATGTGGAATATTACTGACCCTACCTGATACAGCAGTCATAAGGGTTCTTTATAGACAGCCTATAGTAGTTTGCTTACTTTTCGAAGAAAAAATGTCACTCCCTTTTTTTACAGTGTAGTGAACCCACATTTGTTTTCTGGGTGTTTATGTCACTGCTGTCCGAATAAAACCATGTATCTTCATTTTTAATTTGTATTTTTCTACATCTTTTGATCAGCTGCCCTTTACACTGTGTGAAACTTTCGTCATGAAGGAATCAAAAGAAATATTCCAAAATTACTTGGAATAAAAATGCTTTAAATATGTAAGTCTCAAAACAAAAAAAATCTCAAAATGATCTGACAGCACCTTAGATATGATTGTATTTGTAACCAAATTGTAATAATTTTCTGTGAGGTTGTTTTTAAAGATGTTAAATGCACTGAGCGTCTAGTTCCTGTGACAACCACTGTGAACAGCTATGACCAGAATGTCAAATTTCTGAATTACTTCATTTACATCGGGACATATAATCATATACAACATTTTTCAAAATGGCAGAAATTTCTTTTAACCAAATAAGTAAATGAATCTTTCTGCTTTAGAATAGCTACATTTTAACAATAGCTACAAGTCCACCACCCGAGCTAAAAGAGCAAAAAATAGTGAAAAGTCACATAAAACTAAGACCAGAAATGTGAGATGTTGATTTTGTGTTCAGGGTTGTTTTCACAAAAGTTCCTATATTCACTAAAGTGGACTATATTCGGTTGTCTCCTTAGTAACCTTCATACAAAC
The DNA here is from genome assembly GCA_037576975.1 of Alestes dentex. Lineage (NCBI taxonomy): Eukaryota > Metazoa > Chordata > Actinopteri > Characiformes > Alestidae > Alestes > Alestes dentex. The sequence continues at coordinate 1,349 of JBBIGA010006837.1, read as the reverse complement.
CTGGCCCGGAGAAAAGCAAATTGAGGAAAATTCAGTATCCAAAAACGAGTTTCAGAATGGATGTACAAAGGTTGCTACAATCAACATGGCTTGAAACAAACTTGCCTTCATAAACAAACTTTTCACCCCCATCTACCAATAATGCATAACGCCTCTGTACATCACATCAAATCCACCAGTCTCTCTTTCCTCTGTTATTCAGAGCATCAACACTAACGAGACCCGTATGTGGGCCTACAACGCATACCAGTATAGTTTCATTGCAGTTACTAATTAACTCTATTTATGCTTCATAGCTATTGTTGCGAAGTTGGACAAACTGACAAAAATCACATCTTCAAACTAACAAGATTTTGTCAGCACACAACTTATGTATGTACATAAGTATATATTTGTATATATGTATGTCTGTATGTATGTATGTATGTATGTATGTATGTATGTATTTAACCAAACTTCCTTTATTACTTTTTAATGATATTTATTTTATAATTGTCTGAAAGGTCACACGGTTTGGACATAGTGAATGTAAATTTTGACTGGCAGGCCAATATCAATAAGGTGACACTGCTGTCATTTCCAATCAGCAGCAATCTAGTCAGCACAGCATTTTAAGCCAGAGACTCACGGTTACACAGTTAACCTCATTTATGAACTAAAATTCATGCTGTTATAAATCCTGTACAGCTTGTTCAAACTGGCAGCAGTTGCTATGAAAGAAAGCATCTGTGGACAGAACATAAAAAGGTCAGCTCATAGTAGCCGCTAAATGGTCAGTCGTAAGAATAATAACTATTAAATAATAAGCCTAGGGTTCAAGGGGTTAAGAGAAAATAGGCTTTTTTTTCCCCTTTACAGAAGCAAGGACCTGTGTCTTTGATGCTTTCATGGTGTGGACTGCACCACTACACATCAGAGAGTTCAAGAGAGAAAGAGAGAAGAAAAGAGAGAGAGAAAGAGAGAGAGCACCTGTGAATAATTCAGATGTGAAATGATGAAATATGGAGAGGGGCCTGGGGAGGCCTACAGAAAACACCACTAGTGTGTTTGATGTTCTTGGTGGCCTGGATGATGCACAGGGCCTCAGTGGGTCATACCATTATGTGTCATGCCACCAAATCCTGCCGACAACAGAACAGGGAATCTGCTTAAATCTCAACCTGAAATGAATACATAGTTTACAGAACATCGAAACATCCAGTATAAGCCAATCGTTGAGATGTCAACAAAATCATTCATAAATAAATAAATACATTTATTTCTTTATGAATGATACATGCACACACACACACACACACACACACACACACACACACACACATATATATATATATATATATATATATATA
>JBBIGA010006826.1:0-15490 GCA_037576975.1 Alestes dentex | reverse complement strand
CTCTCTCTCCGTCCGTCTTTCTCTCTCTGTCCATCTCTCTCTCTCCATTAGGGTCTCTCTCTCCGTCCGGGTCTCTCTCTCCGTCCGGGTCTCTCTCTCCGTCCGTCTCTCTTTCTCAGTCCGTCTCTCTCTCTCCGCTTGCGTCTCTCTCTCCGACCAGCCCTCTCTCTCCGACCAGCCCTCTCTCTCTGACCAGCCCTCTCTCTCCGTCCGCATCTCTCTCTCCGTCCGCGTCTCTCTCTCTGTCCAGCTCCCCCCTCCGGTTCAGCTCTCTATTCCTCTACCAGACCACCTCTATTTGTCAAGAGCCCCTGTCTCAGCCGCTCCAGCCAGCCTCTCAACGCCGCTCCTGTCCAGCCTCTCGATGCCCACGGCTGCCCCAGCCAGCCTCTCGACGCCCTCGGCTGCCCCAGCCAGCCTCTCTATGCCCTCGGCTGCCCCAGCGCAACGCGCCCAGCCGGACGTCCCAGCACACCGCGCCCAGCCGGAGGTCCCAAAGTTCGTCTCTTCACTGGTCCCCCAGCCTCCAGAGACAGCGCCGGTTCCCGCACCGGCCTCGCCTCCTCCAGCGCCGGTTCCCGCACCGGCCTCGCCTCCTCCAGCGCCTTGTCTCCGCACCGGCCGTCCAGCCGCCACAGCCAGGGCCGGTCTCCGCACCGGGCCCAGCCTCAGCTCCTCCAGCGCCGGTCTCCACACCGGGCCAAGCCTCAGCTCCTCCAGTGCCGGTCTCCGCACCGGGCCCAGCCTCAGCTCCTCCAGCGCCGGTCTCCGCACTGGGCCCAGACTCAGCTCCTGCTCCTGATGCCGTGGCTCCCGCCCCGGCCTCCTCTGCGTGGAGATGGCCCCATCCGCCTCCTCATCCACTGGCTCCGTGGAGGACATGCTCTGCGCTCCCTCATCATCCGCCCCTTCCAGTGTTCTGTGGAGCTGGGAGATCCGTTTCGGCGCCCCAGAGTGGCGCCATTGGGGGGGGTACTGTCACGATTCTGGCTGCCACCGCTGGGGTCGCTCCTGGACCATAATTTCCCCCACAGCTGCAGACAATTATTGGGTCCATAGACTAAGTATTGAAGGGACTCCACCCACAGCTGTGGGATCGGAGCATTAATGTTATGATTTGTGATGATCTCGCCTGCCTATCTTCACCTCTCCTCCTCTTCCTCCTTTTGCCTGGCCCCCGTGCCTTGTTTTTCATTTCTCTGCTATTCTCGTGTGTTATGTAAATAAAATCTACAGTAATGGAAACCCGCACTTGCGCCTACCTCACTCCTTCCCGGCCCGGACCGGGTTGACCTATGACATAAATTCTGCACTGTGATCTTCTTGATGCAGCGTAAATACAAGTGCATTGCAGTAAATTCTACAGTGTGTTTCTCCTGACTTGTGGTTGTGTGTATTACCAACATTCTGTTGAAACGACAAAAACCTATGTAGTCTTTAACAAACTAGGCTGGAAAAATCTTTAAAAATAACATTTTAGAATTTTGAAAAGATTAAAACTAAGAAAAATGATGAAGAAAAAATGATGAAGATGATGAAGATTCTGAACTTCACATGAATATATATGTATGTATATATATATATGCATGTTAAATCTTAAATCTAAATGTTGAGCTCTAAATGTTTAGAAGATATGCTAATTGGCCATGCCTTGTGATTACAATTGGCTGTTACTTAGCAGGGGGCTGGACTGTGTGCTGTGATTTCCCCTCACCAACATGATCTTAAATCTAAATGTCAAATATGAAAAATATATCTCACACGCTAAATGTGAAACTTCACAGTTAGACAGGGCTTGGTGACACCTTTCCAACGACCCCTCGTTTAACATAATAGCCCCCCGCGATCCGGAGTTATTAGCCAAAAACCGTTCACCTCGCCCGGATGTCCCATTACTTTTGGCTCAGGTGAACGGTTTCGGCGTGGCCAATTAGCATATCTTCTAAACATTTAGGGTTGGTTTCCCAGACAGGGATTAAGCCTAGTCCTGGACTATGTAGTGCTGTGAATAGAGATTTTCCATTGAAAAGGAAAGGTAGTCCAAGACTAGGCTTGATACTTGTCTGGGAAACCAACCCTTACAGCTCAACATTTAGATTTAAGATTTAGATTTAAGATTTAGATTTAGATTTAACATTTACATTTAAATTTTACATTTAATATTTAACAATTATGCAGCAAAAAAAATGACACCTCTAAATTTGTGAATCTGTTTTTACAAATGGCACCCCATACACACAGCACTCAGACATTGAGTCCCAATGCCAGCTCATGTCCAGCCTGAATTTACTGATGCCGTGAGTACTCCAGTCTCTTCTACTCTCTTTATATAATTGCTGTGTGTGTGTTCATCAACTCTCTGGTGTGTATCCGCTATTGGGTTCTTCCACTACGCTACACTGGGCTAACTGTGATTCAGGTACATTCTTGTCTTGTCTCTGTGACAGAGTCAGCTCCGTGACAAATCATCCTTTTCACTAAGAGTGCCCGCTGTCATTAAAACAAAAGGGGAACTCTAAGAAATCGTGAACTTCATGTAAATATTTCAAGGATTCTCCTTTTTTTCACTCAAACTGTTGAACATTTTGTATGTTAATTTATAATGAAAATATTTCAGAATAGAGGGATTTTGAATAGTGGCATATATAGACATTACGTTAGTATGTCAGTTGTTCACCGAGATTTATATACAAAAAATATACTCTACTCAGAAGGTCAGATGGGCTTCAGTGTTTTATGCAGCCCTTATATTGATTAATTCTAGTCTGAAGACTAGCACAGGAAAAATAATTACCATCTGCATTAACCTGTTGTTAATGTGTTTCATAACATTTTCACCTCTACATAAATCATGGAGAACAAGGATACAGTCTCAGTCGTCTTCCTTTGGGTCAGCAATACCAAAGAATGAAATTGAATATTGTATTACAATTACAACATTTAGACACTACCCATAGTCTACCTTTTCATCCTTTTTTTTTAAACTAATTTACTTGTGGGTGACTCCCAGATGGTCTTATTGCTGGATTGTACATACACTGCCCAACATTTTCAGACACTAAAAAAAGGGTTCTTCAGTAAATGTAATGAATATACTGTATATATAACAATAACCCTTTAGATGCTAAAAAGTATTAATATTGTTAAATGGTCCTTATCATTGGAAAACATGTATATGATTCAAAGGGCCATTAAAATGGTTCCAGAATTGTTACAAAATCCATAATTGTTTTCTTGTAATTGATTGAAGCTTTTTTATTACTATACAGGTTAGAGTGCTTTTCAACATTTTTAATACACACAGGCATGTTTTTGTCAATTTGTAATAGCTTAACGTACGAAAGATTAGGTTTGTTTCAAAGAAAACAAGATCACTCATAAACAAACAAACAAACCAGGTTGTTTTTTAATGATGCCATAGAAGAACTATTTGCTCTCTAAAAACATTATTGCATTATTACCAAGCTAAAACTACTGAAAATATTAACAAAAATATTTATAGCCTCTTATAAAGAAGGGTGCCTGGTTGATGCCATAGAAGAATCAGTTTTGGTTCCTTAGATCCACTTAAAGACTGGTTCTTCAAAGAACCATGTTATCTCCTTTTTGGGATGTTGCCACTCATCAACAATGAAACTTTTCAGGTATTTAAACCACTGTCGGAGAAATTTTCAAGATGAGCTTTAAACAAAAAGTTGGAAAACAAAAAGTGATGGAAAGTTTTAAACCATTATTTATGCAAAACCAGCCCTTTATAGCAAGGAAGACACTTTGATGAATATGAAGCTGTGTGTTGCCAAAATATTAGCAAATAGCAAACCTTTTGCATCTGTTCTTTATCACTCAAATGAAAAAGATGAAAATGCAAGTATCCAAGGAAGGCATGGCGTCCCTAAATTTTTGATGGGTAGTGGAATTGCAACCCTGTCTCATGAAAAACAAGAAATAAAAAATTTGGTGTGACCTATGTGTGTAATATGTGCATGTGTATGTATGTGTGTGTGTGTGTGTGTTTGTGTGTGTGTGTGCTGCAGCATGACATGACTGTGGATGTGATGATGAATCCTGGCATTCAGTGACAAGCTGAGCTGACCTTCCCTGCTGTTGAGAAGATTACTGTTCAATTAGGACACGGGGGGAGCTGGTGAAGGTTCCAGAGCAGAAGCATGAAGCACATACCAGCTGCACACACTCCACTGACCTTACAACAGCCACATGTTACAGTATCACCCAGCCATATTCCAGTAGTAATAACTGGGAACAGGATCAACAGAGTGTGGCCGGCTCTTGGGGTTAATCACTTGAACATATGCACTATTCATCACAGGCCTCAATCTGTACTGGCCCCCTCCTGCACTTTGCAATTAGCTGCTTTGAATGTTCGGCCACTAAACAACAAATCTCTGTTAGTCAATTATCTAATTGCTACACACAAGACTGATTTTATGCTCTTAACTGAAACCTGATTAAAAGACAGCTGCAGTGCCTCAGTTCTTAACGAAGCAGCTCCTCCAAACTTTTGCTCTTTTAATGTCCCTCTTGAGAGCAGGAAAGGTGGGTATAAAGATACATTTCAATTCTGAATATCTCTGTATTGTCAGAGCATCCTCCGAATTCTGCCAGTAATTATCAACACACCACCGAAGTATTGTCCTAATGTTATTGATAAATTTTCTGGTGTCAAATGATTTCTAATGATTTTAACTCTTTTATCATAGAAGGATATTTTAATATCCATGCTGAAATTCCTAATGACAGCACAGCAAAACAAATTACTGCTGTTTTTTTACCTTTGAAGTCACTCAGCATGTGACTGACCCCACTCATTATCTGTGGTAAAACACTGTACTTGTTTATCAGTAAAAGCCTCAGGATTACTTCTCTGAATGTTTCGATCCCTGTGTTTTCATTGATGCACTGGTTTATCCTATAATCCAAATTAGCTCTAGGAAAAAACATATTTTAATGAAAATACCACTGCTCTCTTTATAGAAGCCATATCTATGACTCCAAGCTTATCAGTAGTCTTTAGATGTCTTTTAATGTCTTTTAACTCTAAAATGCTCATGGTCCTTGATGCTATAGCACCCCTTAGGGTCGAAATTATTTCTGGGAAGCAGAAAGCACAATGGAGAAATTTCGCAGTAGTAACAAGTCAGAAGACGGAATGCAGAAAAGCCGTTGGAGGCAAACTAACACAGCTGTAGCCTTGAGATGGGCAGAGCTAGAAAGGCATATTTCTCAAATATCATTAACAGGAACATTAGGAACACTAGTAGTCTATGTGCCGTGGTAGAGAGATTAATAAATCCCCAGTTGCTGTTACCCCCAGTGTTCCTTACAGTTACAAAATGTGATGAATTTGCGGTCAAAACATCCGTTCCACTCACTCAAGTAACGACATGAATAGCGTGTCAGCCCATAGAAATAACATGTCTAATAAGTCTGACTTTGATTTAGTTGATGCTAGAAGTTTTGAGGAAATAGTGTGTCATTAAAAACCATCTACATTACTGTGCAAAAGTCTTAGGCTCCGACAAACTGTTTACAGCCATTTATCTGAGAAGTGAAAAGTGTCCATATGTGAACACAGTCCAGCACACAGTAAGAACAGCACGGAATTCTTCTCTGCGTTTAACCTATTCACTCAAGTGAAGCAGCAGGCAGCCAGGAACGCAGCGTCCAGAGAGCAGTGTGTGAGGACAATATCTTGCTCAAGAGTACCTTGGTGGTGCCACTAACTGTCCTGGGATTTGAATTTACAGCCTACTGATTGCAGGGGCAACTCCCTAACGACTAGAACACCAGCTGCCCCAGTTAGGGACTTCCTGCCTACACAAGTTAACATTAGAATTTATTCAAACAAACATGAAAGCATTAAATAATACTGCAGTTTGTTCTGTTTCTGAAAAGTATTTGAAGTTTTGTGAGCTGGTTAAAAGATTCAGTTCCAGATTTCATCTTGATGCCTCCAGCCTTTGCCGTGATTGGTGAAGCTATCATCAGCTCACCTGATTTAACCTAATAAAGTATTGATTGAGCTGAACCAGGTTTTTGACTTCTTTGATGAGAACTACAATGTAATACTGGGCTTCCATGAGGAAATGACTGAGAATGACATACAGACATACATAAACACTATTTATTGTATTACTATTATTTGTATTTATTCAAATCTTAGCTTTTAATATATATTATATACTGCTCAGATAAACAGGTTTTAAATATCATTTTCTCAGATGTTTAAAACTTGTATGCTCCCTGAATATTCCATTTGGCAGAGTTCTAAGCAAAACCACACTACTCCACTTCTCATGTCCTTGCACTGGCTCCCAGTTCAGAACTGATTCTAAAGCATTGCTCATTGTGTAAAAATCACTCAATGGTTTGAGCCCTAAATACATCTCTGATATGTTTGAAGTAGATAATCCTGATAGATCTCTTAAATCTGTAGGAGCTGGTCAGGTAATGGTGAATAAAGCTGCAACTACACATGGTGAAATGGCATTTTAGAATCAGTGGATATATGTAAAGCATTTGTTTTTTTTTCTGGCATCACAAAAGCAATGAATTTGAAATAGATGGTTTTTGCTGTTCATTTCCCATACATGAAATACTGGGGAGTGAATGCTGCTATTTTGAAACACAATGTTCATCAAAAACTTTCAATTAAAAAAGTAAGAAAAACTCCTTAAAGCAAGTGATGTGTATCTTGCACAAATAGCCTACAATACCTTTAATAGATAAGGAGCCGTCTCTATAACAATGAAGAGAATACAAATGTGCCCACATATGCATGTACACACATATGCAGTGTGGGGAGTGTTTCTTGTAATTGAGAAACATTTTGTTCTTACAAATTAATTTAGATATTTTCACATTTGCAGCTATGATAAGAAACACTGAAGATGTGCCAGCTTTCAAAGACTTGTTCAAAGAGTTCCAAACAAACTTTGTTTGTTTCTAAATTGGTTTTTGATTGTATTGTCTTTCATCCATAGCCGAGGGACAGAAAACTTTGAAAAATTTGCGCTAGTGTTTCCATCTTTCAGCTGGCACTGGAGAAGCAAAAAGACTGGTGGTGAACATTTCACCTTATTTAAGCATATGACATATTTAGCAAGACTGCCGGCAGTCAAGGCATTGTAAAATAAGACAATCCTATTGTTTGTCTGAGGAGGGCTGATGGCACATACAGTAAATGTATATATAACTAACCGTTAGACACTTCACTTGAACCGTGTTACACTGATACTTCTGTCTATTAATATAACAGTGCCATTATTGGTAATTATCAAGATATGTTTGATGCCATGACAGTAAATTAGGGCCCTCAGAAAGTGTTTTTTTTCTGTTGCGCCTCTCAAAGAAACATTTTCTGGGACCTTTATTTTTCGGAATGTATACATCGCAGAGGTTGCTGCTAGTACTTTGTGCTGTTAGATGCTGTGAGGTTCAGTATCCATGGAAGCTTTTCCCCTGCCAAACTTCAGACAATGAATAAAACTCATTGTGAGGATCCAGTCAAGGTTAGCTGTCATTGCTCAATCCCTGCTTGTTTTCTCCTGTTGGATTTCTTTATAAAGCTGACAGTACTTGGATTTGTATGACGACAGTAAAAATGAAAACCTGAAATATGCACACAGGTACCTCCGTGCAGGATTTATCATATGCCGGTCATATGCTCTTTATCCCACCAGAGTAAGTTTTTTACAACTAAAGAATAATTGCATCCAAAATATGCAGTCATATTTTTACCCATTCTCCCTTCATTTCAATAGGAAATTTAAATTCAATTTAATTTCAGTTTCACATCACAGACCTCTGGGATGAATATATTTTACACTGGAAATCTTTGTGTCAAATTTGCTGATCTTTGACATGAAAAATTTATCTTTGAAAATAGTGCTCCTGCTTTTGCTCTGTTGATCTCCGAAGTGGCAGCCTTGTATGTCCAAACACAACCCTTTAACATTTCATCGGCACTTCTTATAAATAAACTCATGACTCATAGTCAGTTGAGAGATTATATCTACTTTTCTGATTTTACTGTTTGTGGTAGGGAAGCTAACTAAATGGTAACTCCCTGGCAAACCACTCATGCCGCCCCGCTGCCACCAACCACACCAGTTACATGTACTTTTTTGCTAAAGACCTGTGTGTAGTCTATATGCTGTGTCGAGTGTACAGTTATCGTTGCTGTTTGCTTACTGCTCTAACGTGGAGGATTTAGCACAAAGCTAATGATTTTGAGCGTTCACATGAAGAGAGGAAAGAGAAACAGAAACAGAAAGAGAAAAAAGAAAAATGCTTCAAAGATAGCTCCATCTTTCTTCTGCTGGATTTTTCAGGAAAGCGAGACCATGAGGTGGCACAAGGGGGTCAAAGATATTTGTGAGTTCAGCACTGTAAATCTCACACAACTTTCATCTCAGCAAATAGTCCTTCTGTACACACCGGGGGTGGAGCACCATGGTGAGCCTCTGATCTGTGCCAGCCTGATCTTACAAGCCGCAAGTGACAAAATATGGTCAAATAAAATGATCAAATGCGAAATCTGAAGGCTATGAAGGATCAAAATAATGCCGATGGGCTTCCTTTGGTTGTCTAACAGAACATGGTGGGGTTTTACATTGTAGACAATGTTTAACCCCTCGAACTGTTAGGCCCTGTATGTGGGCTCACATTTCAATACCTTACTTTTGCTAGATGTATCCTGAATCTCCACCTATGACATTTCACCTCTGATGTTTTTGTGGTATTACATATTTTCTAACAACATAAATCCATTTGATAGGACTATTTATGAACCTCTCCTCATACTTTTGAATTACACCAGCTGCTTTTGTAACTGTGCCTTTAAGACTGGTATATATGAATGACCTTCATGGGCTGCAGTTGGCTACTATGTGATAAAACGTGTTCACAGAAAGAAATCCAATGAAAAAATAACCTTAGCACTTCTAACAGATGCCTAGATTCTTAGAAAGGCTGCAATTGTACACAGGGACAGATTTGATCTGTCAGCCTCAATCAAACCCTTTTGATTTGAGCTGAACAATCCTGACTTTGCCTTAGAAAAACCTTCATTATATTTTCCACATTGGTCAGTCTACGTTTCTGACGAGAATTAACTGTAATGTTAGTTTTGATTGACAATATCATATGTAGAGGTAATGGCTGTGACTGAGCTGTCTTGGGACAAAACGGGTGCAACTTTTGAAGTTTTGTTTGATGCCCTAGTATCAGACAGATTATCTCCTTTTGGATGTCACAAGATTAAGATGATTTAAGGGTTGCTTTCAACATAAGATGAGGTGTTGTGGAATATTTCGTTTAAATGTTTATACAGTTTATTCAAATGTATTCATGTTTATTCATTTAACAGGGTATTTGTTTACATTTGCCATTAAAAGCTCCTATTTGACCATGCTCAAGTGTTTATTAAACTTAGCAAAAGTATTCAAATGGCAGGAATTTTAGTAGCTATTTACGTGGCTGTAGGAGTGTCCACTTCTACAAAAAACAGTTATCCTCCAGGTCATTTTAGATTTTCTGTGTTAAAGATCAAACAGAACTATGATGCCTCTTGAATGAGAAATTACTGAGCAAATGTTTCACTGATGTTGCAGCCAGCGAACAGAGGAGCATAGGCACCACCCGCAACACCACACCCGACCACATCATGGTTAATTTTGCACGCTGCCTCCAAGGAAAATATATAATGAATATCGTATTTGAATAGTAGTATAAACTGTCTCTGTGTATGATAAATAGAAGTGCAGCATTTCCCTGCTTGGAGAGTGAACGTGTGCCTGGTACAGAATTAATTAGTATGTGCAGACCACAGTGGTCATTTGGACTCTTGGTCCATTTGGAGAGCCAATATTATAAAGTGTAGATGTGCATCTTGCATATTTAAAAAGTAGCGCTAGCACTCTGTTTGAGTGTGTGGCAACACGGGGGAGTGTGTGAGTGTGTGTGTTTTGGTGTACACTTGATCCCTGCAGGCAGTGCTTCGTAATGAGGCTAATTAGCAGATTAAAAGATATGCTCCACACAGGCGCATTTGAATAGCTATGAGAGCTAGCCCTCACTTGACTGATTTCAGTACAAAAAATAACACACACACCTTTCCTCTTGTTGACTCTCTCACCCTGTAGGCTTTCTAACCTGGAACTTGGCCTTAGTACAGAAATGGCTGGAGTTTAAATACTACTGTTGTCCCATGTGAAATCGGATAAAGAAGAGAAAGAGACAACTTTTGTAACTTCTAATGGACCCCGTGATGTGGCCTAAATCTTTAGACTGTGAGTGTTCTTAAGAAGATAAGAGAAATTTTATACGCTCTGATTTTTTTTTATTGAGTTCTGCTCAGTAGCTCAGAAGATTACCCCTCATTTGTTCAAATAGCTGGAAATCAAATTTCTTTTGGAGCCTGACTACTTTAATTTTGGAAGAATTTAATTAAAGCAATGAAATGGAGCCAAATTAGGATAATAATCAAAATGATCATCATCATTAGTGGGTCCAGTGGGTGCACATGTGCATGTGAAAGTGCGCACAAATGCACAGGTTATTTGCATTCATTGTTGTCTCCCTTAAGAGTTTAGGTTTCTAGGTTTGTATGTGGGTATACCCTCATGCTGGTGCTTGCAAGTACATATGTGTGTACCTAATATGATTTGCACACTCTCTACCGCATGACTCATTCTACCTACAATGACTACTATACACCATTCACTTTATTCACCTACAGTGTATACTTTACCCTCTTCAAGTCCACTGTATAGGTGTATAACTGCAGGTGACCAGATGTTATTTAAGTGGTGGCAGGAATAATATGCCTAGCAGTGTTGTTGGCTTTTTACACATATCAGTGTGCTTGCTAGGTTGCTATACTGTGTAAAAGACCGTACTTTCATGCAGTTAATTTCCGATCAAAATAACCATTAACTACAAGTAATTCATTTTCAGTATTAGGAAAAAATGCAGTCTCAGCAACAGCATATAATGTAGTATTCGGTGTGTCCACGGATATGGATATTGTCCATCACAATATCCATATCCATACACCTCCAAAGTTAATTCTTAGAAGTTGGCTGCATTTTATGCATCTCATGACCTAAGTTAAGTACAACTTTTCACTCATTGGTCCATGTAGTCTTTCTCAGATGTCCAGTTTCAATGTTCTTCATTTTCTCGTTTCTTTTTCTTACTAATGGCTTCCTAAACAGTTGCACATCCTTTCAAACCCATAGCGCTGAGTCTTCTCTCAGTGGAAGGAAACACCTGTGGATTTTCTCAGATCTGAAGCAAGAATGAAGCTGGATTTTCTCCTCTCTTTCAAAGATGAAAGCTTTGAATGGTGTTTAGCTGGGAAGGGGGGTTTTGGTGGTCTCTTAGGCCTTGTTTTCTATTCATTTTCATCTTCAGTTTTGGGAAAAATAATAAAATAATAATAAAATAATCTTTGACTTTCCCCCTTCTTGTGCAGGTGGTATAATATTCATAATCTATAATCTATCCATAATATCATAATCTCCTCAGAAACCTCTTCTTTAGTCAAACTTCTCTGACTTTTTCACAGCACTGTATGTGAACAATTACAGCCTGTAGCCAAGCTGTTGTCATGCAAAATTAATCAGTCATCCTTTCATCACTGGTCAGTTTCTGACCACATGATCATTAACCAGATATTATTTGAGTGGAGAAACATTCTCACCACAGCAGTGACACTGACATTAATGTGGGTGTGGCACTGGTGGGTTCTATCAGACAAAGCTATAGAAAGTATAGAGCCAGTGATGAAAGCCAGTGGATGGTTTCAGTCTCTAAACTGTGCACTACCGTGAAGGTGTTTCTTAAAAAGTGGCCATTGTGTGGATAAGGCTGCATTAATTATGACAAAGCTTATAAATACTTTAAATGCTCTTTTGTCCTTTAATCCTGCCAAAGCCACAGACTCACTCAGTTATTCAACCATTTAATGAATGCACACAACTCCAGCATCAATCTGTTTAACATTCAAACTGTGAAGAACAGCATGTTTGCAGCAAACTTCTTCCTGTGCAGAAATCTGTATATATATATATACATGCTGTGTTGCAATAAATACATACCTGCAGCCATATGCATGCAAAATGTTGATTGCATGTTCGCTTATTTGAAAATAATCATCCTCAAACTTAAACATGACATTTTTCATACACAATTTCCATTTTAATGTGCCATTTCATTTCCATTTAATCCATCAAATTCATTTTTTTCATTACTTTCTTTGTCTTCTTTTTTTGTTATTTGACCAAGGGTGCCCAAATATTGTGTGCAAACGGCATAAAAATTCTGTTCCTTACAGAAAAAACTTTCCAAACTACTCACACAATATAATAATGCTTGTTTATATGACAGGAGATGACACTCCTGTACAACACACATGAACCAAAATCGATAACAAATAACAAAGAGCCACTAATTCTACAACTACAAAAAGAGCTATAGAGGCACAGAAGAGAGACAAAAGAACTGGTGAACGACACAGGAAGAGGGGAAGAACTGAAAGAGGGAAAGTAAGATTGAGGAGGATGAAGGAGAGGGAGGAATAGCTGTGGAAGTGTTAAGCATCCATCTGCTGAAACCACAGGTAAGCCTACGCCTCAGTTAACCTTGGTGGAAAATTCAGTTAAGACTCTGGAGGGGACAGACACAAGCCATATGCCTCTTGTTCAGCAGACGCTCATAAACTCCTACCAGCACTGCAAATTCCTCAACCAGCCCATCCTAAACATTGAGTGAAGAGATATGTCCCACCCCAAGACATTTGCTGTTTCATTATAGAGGTCTTGATGGTGTGGTCTTCACTTATTAGCACTAACAGCTTGGCAAGTCAATACCCTTAAGAACCACAAGGTGGAAAACAGGTTACCCCAGCTCAAACCACTTTTGGTTCTCAAAAGCTCCCTTCAGTGGATGGTTATTTAAAAAAGGGAGATGTCAAAGTGTGAAGAACATTTTCAAGTTTAAAGAACCTCTAAAACATGCAAAACTTCTATACCAGCAAAAGGCTTTTCTTAGGACCTTTATTTTCATAAGTGTGTGATTATTGCACTCAACTATTTTACTTATAAACTCCACTTGGCAACTTGAGCGCACACATCAAACACACAGATACAAAAACAGAAACCCACATTTCCACATGCATAGTCTCAGTATAACACTGTAAGCAATAGTTTCCCAAATTGTCTTATTAAATGTCTTATACGCACAAACATCATGATCTTACCTGTACTGTAGCGTCTCCGGGTGCCTCTCACTCCTTCGTGATGTGAATGAGAGAGGGACAGTGATTAGAAGGATGGAGAGGGAGAGAGGGAGAGAGAGAGAGAGAGAGAGAGAGAGAGAGAGAGAGATGGATGAGAGAGATGTAGATCTGAGCACAGCAGTCAAGTGAGAGTCTGTGTGGGTGTGTATGAGTGTGTGTCTGCCAGTGAGGAGACACAGAGCGCAGTGGTGGCTTCAGCACTACGCGCTTTCTCTCTCCCTCCCTCTCTCCTTTACCCCTCCTCTCTCTCTCTCTCCCTCTCTCTCTCTCTTCTTTCTCTTTCTCCCCTCTCTCTCTCTCTCTCTCTCTCTCTCTCTCACCCATTCCCCCATTTACCCCTCCCCAACATAATTTCAAGTAATTTAGCTTCATTCAGCCCATGCACGGTGGGCACTCAAGGGCTTTGGCTTTAACCTGGGGCTTTGTAAATCTTTAAATAGTGTTAAAACCGGCGTTTTCATGAAATCTCTGCCCATTACAGGCTTCTTATTAGATTAACTCCTTAATGTTCACAGAAGCATTCCTCACTCTAACATCCTGATAAGAACTCAACAGGATATTCCATTGCCTTCCATGAAAAATAATCAGCTGTTTATGAAAAGTTTAAAGGACTAGTTTACCATTCTTCAACCTAGTATCTATCGCTGTGTCTGTCTAACCACAGCTTATAGCTGATTTGTTTTTCTGTGAAAAAACATCAAAAACATGCATATACAGTACCATGCAAAGGTATTCAACCCCCTTGGATTTGACACTTGGTGACAAAAATGACAAGTTTATACAGAAATTGCCCTTATGAGGACACATTTTGTCTTTACCTGTGAATCAAACAAGCAAAGCAAATAAACAAATAAATAAATGTAAAAAAAAAGCTTTATTCTGCCTAGACAAAGGTGCCTCTCAAAATGCAGCATCATAGAAAGAAGGGAATCCACTGTGCAATTTGATTTTGACTTCTTGGTCAAAATTCTAAACACTAGGTGACAAAACTAACACTATCCATTTCTCAACAATCCTTAACAATATCCCAGCAGTGAAGCATCATGCTGTTGGGATGCTTTTTCTCAGTATGAAACTGAACATCTTTTTAAAATTGAAGGACCGATATATGGTGCAAAATGCAGAGAGATGCTGCAAGATGACCTGTTCAGTCCAATAGAGAATCTGTGGCACTATTTAAAATTTCAGTCCACAAGCAGCATCCTACCAACCTGAACACCTGGAGCAATGAGTCATGCTCCAGGCCTCACTGACCAAAGCTCAGCAGAGTTTAGCATTATGATACATAACTAATTCAACCTAACAGCTTGTTAGCAAGGCCTTCATAAAAATCAATTCAAAGCATTAGGTGAGGAAAAGTCCTACTCTCTGCAGAGCTGGGCCCCAATAGGAACCCAGTTTGACATGTCAGAATGAGGAGAAATGTGTGATACAACAGAGCTTGCTATAGTTAGCCTACTGGACATCCAGTGTGATAGTAAAGTTTATATCTAACCTATAGTATGTACATTTTTGCAGGCTCAGTTGATTAAATGTCTCTACTATTTTGCTAAAAAAATACAGATTTCCTTTTTTTGCATTTGACAGCTTGACTTATCCTGCATTTGACTCAGAAGTGGGAAGTCAAAGCTCAGAATTATGACCTTATCAACCTCAATGCTTTCATGTTAGAAGAAAAAAGCATGGACAAAAGTATTGGGACCCACCTGTTTTTCAGGATTTGAGTTAGGCCTCTTACTCCCAGTGAAGGGTAATCTTAATGCTTCAGCAGACCAAGACATTTTGGACAATGCCATGATTCCAACTTTGTGGACACAGTTTGGGGAAGAACCTTTCCTATTCCAGCCTGACTGTGTCTGAGTGCACAAAGCAAGGTCCATAATGATATCGCTGGATGTGATCGATATAGCAGATATATGTGTGTGTGTGTGTGTGTGTGTGTAGGTGAATTCAATAACACATGTTTTAGAACATTGGAATTCTTAGCTGAGGGGCATTTTATCATTTTATTTGATTTTTCCTAGCTGAAGGTTGGAAATTCTGAGTTACAAGCTGTAGTATAATGTAGTATACAACGCAGCTTACTGTCTATGAGAGAGAGAGAGAGCGAGAGAGAGAGAAAGAGAGAGAGAGAGAGAGAGAGAGAGAGAGAGAGAGAGAGAGAGAGAG
>JBBIGA010006816.1:0-15490 GCA_037576975.1 Alestes dentex | reverse complement strand
AACTTGTGTCTTTAGACACTTTGCAGCCTGTCAGTAAAACATTTGTTCACATTTCTTTCATTTAATCTCCTCAGTGTAACAAAGATCAGACAGTCTGTCAGAAAAGTAGTAAAATAGTATTTTTACACCAATAAGGAGATTCAAAGTAAAATATAATCAAATGAAGAGGGGTTCAAGATTTCAAAATACTGTATATTTATATACTTATAGCAAGTACACCATTATATAGGAACTGGTTACTTTGTGGCAGAACTATTGCTTTTATTTTCTTATTTTCCTCACGAATATGCCAAATGCGCTCTTCTAACTTATTTCAGTGGTATGTTGTACTGTAACTGGATGTGCAATGTGTTAAAAATACTGTACATTTGTTTTGAGTGTGTAAGATACTCACCTTCTCAGACAAGACATTCAGAGACACAAACTTAAAGGACAGAACAGGGATCAACGTCGCAGAGTGTCCATATGCAGCCAGCTCCTGCAAAATGACCAGACTCGTGTTGTTTACACTGATTTAAATGAGTCTACATTGCAAAAACACAGTCACAGGTATTCAACCCCACCTTTATGTACGGGTCCGGTCCGCTGCCGGTCTCTCGCGGCTCTTTTAAAAGCAGAACGTTCATTCTGGCGGCCGCCTCTGAGCACTGAAAATCAAACAAAGTATGTTATCATCAGTCCAGAAAATTGCTGGTTTCAGTAACAGATCAGAGACGTGTTCAGGTCCAAATCTGGCTTCTTTAATTGAGAACTGGAGCTACGAGGCTAACATCACTAACACTGGAAGTCAAGAGTCACCCACAAACCTCAAAACTCATCCAACAACTAATACTGATGCCAGTATGAACACATTGCAGAACAGAAACCGTAACTGAATCCACCTGGATTAGGGTGGATCAGACTTGTGGACGTGGTTTAGGACCCAGTATGACTTACTGTGAGCTGTAAAAATGAACTGAACTTCTTCATTAAGGTGATCAGACTAGTGGATGTGGTTTAGGACACAGTATGACTTACTGTGAGCTGTAAAAATGAACTGAACTTCTTCATTAAGGTGATCAGACTAGTGGACGTGGTTTAGGACGCAGTATGACTTACTGTGAGCTGTAAAAAGGAACTGAACTGGGCCGAATGCTGCAACACCTTTATACACAACTGGGTCTGTTTTCTCAAACCGCCTAGAATTAGTTTCTATGACGTCATAAGGAGGTATCCTGCCGTGTGAACAGCAGCCCTGGTGTCGTTCATTTTTACAGTTCACAGTGAGTCATACTGTGTCCTAAACCACGTCCACAAGTCTGATCCACCTTAATGAAGAAGTTCAGTTCATTTTTACAGCTCACAATAAGTAATAAGTGTCCTGAAGTACGTCCATGAGTGTGATCACCTTAATGAAGAAGTTCAGTTCATTTTTACAGCTCACTGTAAGTCATACTGTGTCCTAAACCATGTCCACAAAGATTTCGACTGATCAACCACATCTGGGGTTGGTGGGACACTGTGGACATCAGATTTTTTGTCAAAATGTTCTTTTAATACTGATGCCAGTATAAATACATCGCAAAACAAAAACCGTAACTGAATCCACCTGGATTAGCTTAACACAGGACTGTAAACATGATTTTCTGTGGGTTACAAATGCAGTGAAATGTCATCGAATACTGGCTTGAAATATTAGTCAAATCTAAACATTAACATTTTTTAACAATCCGCAGATACTAACATGATTCTGAGGCGACAATAACACCCTTTAAAAGCTACTTAAGACATTTACTCTTAAAGCCGATTCCTCTGAAGTGCCAAAGAGCTCAGAACAGCCTCAGGCTTCCTCAGACCAGGCCTACCTTCAGCTTTAATGGAATAAAGAGGCTCAGGTGGCTTTCTTGTGGTGAAATCTCTGAGTGTGTCCTTAACAGCAGAGGGACGTTTCAGTAATGAGCCTCACAACGTCTCTGAGAGTGAGTAAGCAGTGAGAACTCACAGCGACGCCCCACCACCAGCACATGCAAACCTCTGATAACAGCCGTCCAAACGAAAGAGCGCCTCACAGAACAGCCCAGAGGAACAAGACCAACACACAGGCTTCTGGAATATTCAGTATTAATTAACAAATTACTTTTGTATCTTTGTATGTAACATATAAGTCTGTCTGCATGTTTTTATGTGTTCTTTATTTTATGTAATGTATGTATTGTCATATATTTATATGTAGTGTAAAGTAATGTCATATATTTATGTACGTGTGGTCGGAACTCTGTGTTCCGTGTGGTCGGAACTCTGTGTTTTGAGTGACTCATTGGTTGATTGACTGATGAAATTAACCATCCAATTAGAAATCTGTCAATTTCAAACAAAATATGTACTAATAAGAACTAGAATTTAACAGATTTTTTTTTTTTTAATTATATAATATAAATAAAGACCAACAGACAGGATTCCGGAATATTCATTTTTAATTAACAAATTACTTTTGTATCTTTGTATGTACCATATAAGTCTGTCTGTATGTTTTTATGTGTACTTTATTTTATGTAATGTCATATGTAATGCATGTATTGCCATATATTTATATGTAATGTAAAGTAATGTCATATATTCATGTACATATGTGTGATCGGAACGCTGTGTTTTGAGTGACTGGTTGGTTGATTGACTAATTAATTCAACCATATGATTAGAAATCTGTCAATTTCAAACAAAATATGTACTAATAAGTACTAGACTTTGACAGATTTATCATTTTTAAAGAATGATATAAATAACATGAGCACAAAATACCTTTTTCACACACACGCTTGAGTAAAATGGAAAGTTTTTGTATCTTTGTATGTAATGTCAGTGTGTATGTACGGACTGATTGATTGATTGATTGACCAATGAAAAGGCTCAACTAATCATCCAATTAGAAATTCGACCATTTCAAACTAAATATGAAGTTAAATAAATAAATAAATAGACAAGTAATTTACTTTATGAAATGTCATATATTAATGTATATATGTCTGATCTGAAGTCGGTTATAACTTTTTTGTATTTGACTGATTGATTGATTGATTGGTTCATTGACTGATTGATTGATTGATTGATAGGTCCAATAACAGAAATTAATCATAACAAATGTACTGCTTCTAGCTGTGGCTAAAACACCTGGCTCATTTTTGGCCCAAATTAATTTCAATGTTGTGTAATTAAGAAAAACAGCATTTAAAGCTTTTCCATTTCCATCTACACTAAATTATAGTAATATCGATATGCGTTTAGAAACACACACAAGTGTAAAATCATTTCCATATTTGCATTCATTTGCATTAGGTCAGTAAACGTCAGCAATTTTTTAAATCCTTATTATTGTGAGATTTTTACCATGGGGGAATAAAATGATGCCAGATCATCAATAAATAGAAGCATATAGAGCTGCTTGTGCTGCTTCTGTATCTCTGATTGAACACAGGAACCGAACCAAGACCTTCCAGTAAAAGGACAATAGTCCGCTCTCTCTCTCTCTGATGGGACCATGGCTAAAGGTCACTGAGGGTCAAATCATTTTTAACAAAACATAGAAAACACATCCCTCCATAATGAATGGGTTTAGTTTTAGGACCAAAAAATTCTCAAAACTTTGGTAGAACAATATCTCAGGTGTCTGGCGGCGCAACCAGAACCATTTGGTGGAAGAACTTTCAATTAGGAGATTTTAGAGGCAGATGTCTGGTTCCATACACCTCCACTGTGAGCAGTTCTGACTCTTTATTGTCCTGTGTGTCTGTATTACACTGCCCTGTATGTCTGTATTACACTGTCCTGAATCTCTGTATTACACTGTCCTGTGTGTCTGTACTGCACTGTCCTGTGTGTCTGTACTGCACTGTCCTGTGTGTCTGTACTGCACTGTCCTGTGTGTCTGCATTACACTGCCCTGTGTGTCTGTATTACACTGTCCCGTGTATCTGTACTGCACTGTCCTGTGTGTCTGTACTGCACTGTCCTGTGTGTCTGTATTACACTGTCATGTGTGTCTGTACTGCACTGTCCTGTGTGTCTGTACTACACTGCCCTGTGTGTCTGTATTACATGGTCCTGTGTGTCTGGACAACACTGTCCTGTGTGTCTGTACTGCACTGTCCTGTGTGTCTGCATTACACTGTCCCGTGTGTCTGCATTACACTGTCCTGTGTGTCTGTACTACACTGTCCTGTATGTCTGTATCATCTAACAGAAGATATCTGATGAAAAATCCATAAATGTCATGTTTTTGTGGTTTTGGCTTCAAACAGTAAACATCTGATCACACCAGACAGCAATCAAGCCAAAGCTTAATCACGTTTTTACACGTTATCTGATGTTATACAGACTTTGTATCGAATGTAATTTTAAATGTAATATAATATTTATTAATAATAACAGTAATAATAACAAGGACCTACTTACCCGGCCGTTCGCATCTTTGCAGTGTTTGTA
This sequence comes from Alestes dentex, assembly GCA_037576975.1. Classification (NCBI taxonomy): domain Eukaryota; kingdom Metazoa; phylum Chordata; class Actinopteri; order Characiformes; family Alestidae; genus Alestes; species Alestes dentex. The sequence goes on along the minus strand of JBBIGA010006816.1, from coordinate 11,032 downwards.
TTTTCATGAAGTGACAGAGGACTTTTTTCAAAATAAAAGCTCCTTCTTTGCAGTACATTACATAGTTCTGTTCTCTGAAATATGGCTGCGGTAAATAAAATATTGCTTAATATTCTTATATGTGTAACATATAACAATAACTACGCCAATATGATAGATTTTATTTTAATTCATTTTTGTACTACAGACTCTTATTTTCAGGAGACGCAGGATGACAGAAGGCTTTGAAGACGCATGGATGGCTCAAAAACCGTTCTTGTCCCGCCCACCTGTTCCGTTTAGCTCTCTGATTGGCTAGAGTGGCTGTCCGTCTCCCCGCCCTCGAACTCCTCGCCCGGCTCATTGATAAAAAGGGAAAAGTGAGAATCTCGAACATCAACCTATTGATCTTAAAACTAAAAGAAGTTTTTAAATCGGAGAGAGTAAAAATGAACGAGACGCTGGTGGAGTATTTCGACTTCGAACGGAGCTTCGACGAAAAAGTGGCTTTTGAGTGGTTTCAGGAAAACTGGTGAGTAAAATCTGAATAAATCTCAGCTTTTCTGCAGGATCACTGATCTTAAACCTCATAACTCAGCACTGCAATGTTAAAAACGAGGAATAAAGTGCACCTGCAGGGATAAAACGTCTGTGAAGTCTTTCTCCTAATTTGCACATCAGTCAGGTGCTAAACTGTCCTCCGGTATTAATATTATTATAGCAGTAAAATACTGATGGACAAAATATCAGTTTTGTGATTTTACTGCTACATATTGCAAATGTGTTGCTTTTCAAAATATTCAAGGGCCAAATCATCACTTTCTTACTGTAAATAATGTTTTCAATGGTACATTTACTCCGCTATCAATTCATTCCAAATATGGGAAAAAAAGCTATAAAATCAGCTCCCTTTTAAAATCATAGTTTTTGTGATGTCACAAAACCAGCATTTAAATATATCAACCTTTAAATATATCTCATTATTCTGGCTGCAGCAGTTTAGCCCCACCCATTTATTCACCAGTTCACCAACACCTTTCGACTTTTGTTGACCAGTATATTACTTTGGCTGATCTTTAAGGTATTTGTACATGACTTATTTATGAAATATTTATCAGGGTCTTTAATGGTTAAAGATTAAAATAATTAGACTTTTGTTGTCTTAGGGTAAATTACATGAAGACCTTGATTCATCAGAACACCCAGTAACTCACCTGGAGCTGTGATTGGTCCGCCTGTCAGAAACACTGTGATTGGTTAGAGGTTTATTTGCATATTGCAGCCTGTTGTGATATCAGTATTACAGAGACCAATATTTTGATATAAATTCAAGGACAATATATTGCGTGTCCCCTTATTAAGTAGAAGTAGCTGCATGGCCAGTCCTGAACTTCATTGGACCTTCTCAGTCCATCCATTGGCACAGAAACCGAAGTGTGTTCAGCTCTGTTCTGCTACTTTTGGATCATTTTGACCTAAACTTATATGTAAAATCTCCAAAGTGAGAGTTGTGGGCCACAGCTCAAGAACCAAAACAAGAGAATACAAAAAGGAATTTTAAACTTAATGTGAAGTAATTCAATATAATTGCATAAATTATAATCTATTCAGTTTTTGGCATAATTAAGTGGTAAAGGTGTAAGCACAGATATTCAGAGCAGTTTGGTGTTCTAGAGAAACTCTCAGAGTCAGAAATGTTCACAGTGGAGGTGAATGGATAAAGGACGTCCACCTTTAAAAGCTCCTCACGGAAAGTTGTTCCATAAAATTGTTCTACCAGAGTTCTGAGAAGATTTTGGTCCTAAAACTAAACCCATTCATGGTGGAAGAATACATGCAGGGTGCCGTGAGGCAAAATAGTCCCCGAAGAAAAGTGATTTAGATCAGATTTACTCTTTTACATCATCAACATTCATATAAACACTGACATGGTGCTTCACTGGAGACGTCTGGTTCCATTCACCGCCAGTGTAAAGAAATCAGAGTCTCTACAATCAACCATTTCACACAAAACACACTCACATTGAATTATGATGATTAATACCTTATTAATGTGTAATTAGTACATTGATAAATATGTCATTAACAAACTATCATAGTCCATAAGCCATACATTATATATAGGTAACTGTTCATAGCTTGTAATTGCATTAATAAATATACATATCATAAATAATAAATAATAGTTTCAAATAATAATTTAGAACACTGCTTGTGTGTGTGTGTGTGTGTGTGTGTGTGTGTGTGTGTGTGTGAGAGAGAGAGAGAGAGAGTAAGAGACATCCGAAGTCCACATGAACTTATGAAGCCCTCGTGTCCTTGAAAATCATATTCTTTTTAAACCAGCACTTCAGTGTGATGTTATTGGTTATTTAAATATTGCTCTGCCAATCAGGTGTCAGCTCCTGGCCGTCCACCTGTGAACTCAGGTACACCCCTGCGGAGGTGTTGTAATGTTCTTATCTCGTGTAACGTCAGAGTGTGATAAGGCTGGTCCTCACCCTCACTGACTGGTGTCTCACCCTTGCCCTGGTCGTGACTCCCAACCTGACTTTCACATCTGAGCGGCCGTAGCGCTTCCAGACCAAACACACCTATAACCCTCAGAGCCAGAGTGTATTCTTCTCGTTTCTGCACTACCTGCTCTTTTCTAATATTTAAAGCCTTAAACAATGTGTACATATTTTGCTATATCTCAGCGCTGCCACTTTGAAAAACAATAGAAAACAGGTTTTATCAGACCCTCTTTGTAATGACACATGCATATTTCCCAGTACTACTAGGGTTGTATCAATACATTGAAATATTATGATTTCACGATGCAAAAAATATGACATATGAATTATGGGGGAAAGCTTTCTATTATTATATTCGATGTACATGAAGACCTTGATTCATCAGAATACCCACTAACTCAGGAATATTGGAAGTTGTGTGTTTTTTATACTATATGGACAAAAGTATTGGGACAGACCTCTTAATTATTGAATTCAGATACTTCCAGTGAAGGAGAATCTTAATGCTTCAGCAGACCAAGATATTCTGGACGGTGTCATGCTTCCAACTCTGTGGACCCAGTTTGGGAAAGAACCTTTTCTATTCCAGTAGGACTGTGTCCCAGTGCACAAAGCGAGTGCCATAAAGACATGGCTGGAGGAGTTCAGTGTGGAAGAACTTGACTGGCCACACAGAGCCCTGCCCTCGACCCCATCCAGCACCTTTGGGCTGAACTGGAACAGTGATTCTTGTGTAACATCAGTGTCTGACCTCATAAATGCTCTACAGAACAAATGGACACAAATTCCCACAGAAACTCCCAAATCTTGTAGAAAGCCTTCCAGGAACAGTGGAAGCTGTTATAGCTGCAAAGGGGGACCAACTACATATTAAAGTCTATTAAAGTCCATGGATTTGAATGCAATGTTATTAACGATGTAATGGTCAGCGTCTCAATACTTTTATACATATAGTGTATATGGTAATTATATTTTAATCAGAGGAAAAATTAGGTATATTTTAAGGCTCGACAGATGATAATAATCAGATTAATCATGTCTATCTTTGTGTGTGTGTGTGTTTGTGTGTCCAGGATGACCTCGTTTGTGTTCTGCGCTCTGTATGCCACTGTTATCTTCCTCGGCCGCCACATCATGAGAGAGAGGCCGAAGCTGGACCTGCGCAGGCCCCTCGTGCTCTGGTCTCTGAGTCTGGCTGTGTTCAGGTAAGTCCTGTTCACAGGTGAGGGAGCGCCGGCCTGCCCCGGTTTGACCGTCGGGCTGGACGGTGTGTAAAAATAACGTCACACGGAGACGTCGAGAATGGACCATGATGAAATCGCAAACATGGATTTATTAATAAAAGATGAAGAAACAGGACACTGAACCGGGGACTAACAAAAAGAGACTGGGGTAGAAAACACAAACATGAACACAAGGGGGCAATTATTATGGGGCAAACTACTAAGCAAAAAGCACAGAGCCAAAAAAAAAAAACCAGGGTGAAAGGGTGTTTATGTTTATGTACAGGAGGAGACAGGTGAAAGCACTAACGAGGGTGTGGGGCCAAGAACAAAACAAATGCACATGGAGTATGTAAACAACAAGTCAAGACAAAACATTACAAAAAGCCAAAAATCAGAGAAGATGTTGTACGTAAAGCATTCATAAGTGACACCACATGCTCAAAAGCTTGGAGACACCTGTTCTTCTGGTGTTTCTTCTGGAGGTGGAGATGTTGAAACATAGCTCTGAGGATTTGATTGCAGCCCCAAGAGCATTACTGAGGTCATGTACTGATGTTGGATGATGTTCTGGATCACATGCACCACTCCAGCCCCTCCCAACTGTAATGCTCTCCGTCTTATGGAGTGGTGGTTCTGCTCTGGTCTTGTTGCTCCCTTGTGTTTATGTATGTTCCACCCCAGTCTCTTTTTTAATGAGGCCCTGTTTGTGATTACATCCTACTCCACGCGTGACACCAGTGGTAGTGGATGGAGCTCTATCACTCCAGAGGACTCAACCGCCCAATGCTGAGGGGCTAAAACCCCTCTAGTAGACGTTTGGCCTCAGGCTTGTACTGTACCACCCTGTACCAGGCGGTTACCTGGTGTGTGTTCATGCAGATAGCTGAGAGGCTCAGGGCGTTCACTTTTGCGTTTTCAGTCCTACAGCCTGAGGACAGGGTGGGACGAGCACACAGATATTTCCTTCCACAGCATTTTGTCTGAATATTTTGGGCCTGATTTAGAGTGTGGTGTACAGTGTTCAGAACATCAGAGACTTTGGATATAAAAGAACAAGGCTAAAGACACCAGGCTTCGATGTTCTGCCATGAGTTGAGTCAATGGATACGGGAGGAGATATTTTATGTATATAGCCTGATTTCACTAATAATAATAATAATAATAATAATAATAATAATAATAATGGTAATAAACTTTGAGAGCTGACCCCCGAAAATAGAAACTGCTCCACCAAATAAAGTTTTAATGAACAAAATGAGAATTCCTTACGTAAACGTTAACAAATTCTGTCATGGTAATGGTATTATTGTAATTAGGATGTTTTGTTTATTTCTTTAATTTTATTGTTATTATTTGTCCATCATGTTGTGTGATGGAGCTGTTAAAGCACTTCCCGTCTAGAAAGACTGTTCTGCCAGTCTCTGTGTAAATACAGGGCTTTAAGAAGAACAAAATGAAAAACACGAGAACACTCAGAGAAACACTAGAGATGCATCACAGGGCAGCAGCCAATCAGTAGCAAGGAGAAATAAATAACATTCTTGGATTGGCTACTTTCAAACCTCCCGCCTCTGAGTACAGCGGTATTTTACCATGCCAAGATGCGCTTTCTTTGTGTTCTCTGGACATTACCAAGACATTTGTAGTTATTTTTTATATGGCAATGAAGCTGAATTTACGTTAATATTTATGTTGATGTTTTTCTTAATAATTTAGCACTAAAATGCAGGAAAAATTATATTTATTGCCATGAAAAAAGCTGTGAGTCCGGACCTTGTCCACCACGTCTGCGGCGCTGATCAGTGGAGGTTCATTCCTTTCAGGTATCTGATTGCCTTGCTAACCACACCGCCCAAACATAAACAACCAGTATGAGGACGAGGCGGTGTGGCCAACAAAGCCCGGACGTGGAAGATTTCTGCAGTTTCCGTGAATGCGCGCGGTTTCCGCAAACAATTATTCGTTCGGTACCTCAGAAAAAATTGCGAGACACTGAAGCCATGAATTTCACACCCACTTCAGGATTGGGGACCACTGCGAAACGGCCAGGACAGAATGTCTGTAAATGCTTTGTGGATATTAAGAAGAGGGTTAAGCAAAAAACAAACAAAAAAAACCCAATGAAAGTCAAGTTTTAACCCTTTACTGCTGTTTTTTCTTCAGTTTCCCCTGTAAATAAGAGGGTCCTGATTTGACTGATATTAATTTATTTATTAATTTTTGGTTTTCCAAGGCAGAACATGTGATATGTTGTATGTGATATGCGTGATTTCCTACGGGATCAATAAAGTTTTCTGATTGTGTTTGCTCCTCAGTATTTGCGGGGCCCTCCGTATGGGATCCTACATGCTGCTCATTTTCAGCTCCAGTGGTTTCAGGCAGACTGTGTGTGACACTAGCTTCTACAGCGCCCCCGTCAGCAAGTTCTGGGCGTGCGCCTTCACCCTCAGCAAGGCTCCTGAACTTGGTGAGCTTCCAGCGTAGCTGTCATCTCTGCTGTCTTGCAGAAGGAAACTGTCTGTTTAGCTAAATTAATGTATTTAAAAAGATAAATGAAGATAAACTTTTAAGATCATACATTTATCATGTAACGCCTTCCCACCCCACCCATCTTAGTCTCAAGTCATGGCATTAAGTAGTGGCCGGATAGGCTGGAGGTATCAGATTACAGTGTTTCCCTATAACTTCCCTAAATGCTTGTGGGGGGGAACTTCCATATTATGAGTTCTTTTGTCGTATGATAACGATTTACCACCTGTTGAGGTTTCGGATGTGTGCTGCTTGCACTCTAAGGGTTCGCAAATGTGAAAAACAGGTCATTGTCCTGTTAACCTGCTGTTAGAGGTTCAATGAACTTTAAGTTTGGAGGAACTCAAGATTACTAACTGTTTTTCTGCTCCGTCACTATAAGCACTTTTTCAGCTTTAAACTTGTTTCTCTCGTTCTCTCAGGCGACACGGTCTTCATCGTTCTCCGCAAGCAGCGCCTGATCTTCCTGCACTGGTACCACCACATCACGGTGTTGCTGTACACCTGGTTCTCCTACAAGGACCAGGTGGCTGGAGGCGGATGGTTCATGACCATGAATTTCTTGGTCCACGCGCTGATGTACAGCTACTACACAGCCAAAGCGGCCGGCCTGCGGCTGCCCAGGCCCTGCGCCATCATCATCACCACCATGCAGATCCTGCAGATGGCAGTGGGCCTGACGGTCCTCGTGCTCGTTTACCACTGGCAGCATGACGTCCACTGTGCCTCCAACATGCACAACATCGTGTGGGGCTCACTCATGTACCTCAGCTACCTGGTGCTATTCACCTGGTTCTTCTACCAGTCCTACCTGAAGAGGGACAAGAGCAAGGGCATCAAAGCTGAATAAGGGGATGTGGCGTGCGTTGGCCAGTAGGGGGCACATGGGGTGCTGTTCTGAACTATGGGTCGATAAATAACTCAACTGGAGATATAACAATATAAATAGAAATCACTACAAAAATCACCTAATTTTTATGCAGTTCCATTTAACACTGAGTAATGTGATGACATAAACTACATTGAAAATGACCTCGTTTTAGGCCGTCATGACAATTAAAATCAAGTAAAATGTACATTCTCAATGAATCGGCATAGCAATTTGAGTGGTAAATCGGGAATCTGCTTGAAACTTAACAGGGGAGAGCTATTAGCACTCAAACCAAAAATAAAAGTTTAAATACATTTAAAAAACTAAAAAATAATAATGAATAAATTAGTACATAAACATTGATACTTGATATAGTATCATTCCAAAAAATATTGCGATACTGTTCTGTATCGATTTTTTTCCTACTTCTACTAAATTGTATACTGTATTGAAAGGGCTATAAGCTAGTCTAGGCTACTGCATAGGTCACATCTTGCTTGCCTTCACTTGCAAAAAGGAATATAGCAACCAAAGAAAAAGTCAGTTCTTGCCATCACACTTAAAATAAATAGCACTTAAAATGAACAGCACTTAAAACTAATAGCACTTAAAACTAATAGCACTTAAAATGAATAGCACATACAAAATATCCCATACACAAAGTTTTCAGCTGACCTCTGGTCTAGATCCACCTCTTGTGGGGTCCATCTTCATGTTCTCATGTTCTTAATGAATAAGCTGCTCTAACTTTTAGTCTAGTCTGTAGATGCGGGGGACCTGATCTTACATCAGTGTTCATACTGGGAATCGTTAAGGAAACAGTCTGACTAAAAATCCCCACAGGTGGTCGATCTGTTGAGATGTGTTTGGAGTCCTGTTTACCTCCTTCAGAGCTGGAGATGCAGGGCTAACATCGCTAACTCTAGAATACAAAAGGAACTTAAATCTTTTCATCAGCGCTCCTGTTCATGAGGTGGTTTGTGAAAACAGACCCTGCCGTATAAAAAGGTGCCGCAGCATTCGATTCCACGCTGAACTTCATACTGTACATCATACTGAGTCCTAAACCACGTCCACAAGTCTGATCCACCTTAATGAAGCGCTGGATGAGGTTTGAGGGTCCAGAGAGGTTTTGGGAATGAAAAGATTTGAGTGACTCTTGACTTCCGGTTTAAGTGACGTTAGCCTTGTAACTGCAGTTCTAAACTATGGAAGGAAATTCTTTAAAACTGCAAACACGTGTTGACTGATCTGCCACATCTGGTGTCGGTGGGACAATGTAAATTTGTTCAAATGATTTTTCTAATGATGTTCTGGCAGAGTTTTTGTTTGTTCTGTTTTTGACATTCCTTTTAATAATGTACAGTGTTTTTTTGGTTTGTTCATGACACAGTTGTGAAATGCATTTACAAAACCAGAAATGTGAGCTCAACCCATATGAGATACTGAGGTACTGAGATATTAAGATACTGAGATAATTCCAGGGTGCTTATGAGGGGCCAGTCTGATGAGACTCTTACTTTTGGACTGATTGTAAATCTTTTATTTTTAACACGTCTCATGTTCTCAAGTTTAAAAAAGCTAAATGAAGTCCAGAGTGCAGGTTTACACTCAGAACAGAAAGCGTTTGTGTGAGGCTACAGTGTGAACGCCTGGAGGCCTCACCTGCTCAGGTGCTGATAGGGATCTGAGAGACTCTGGAATGACAGGGAGTCATGTTCTCATGTTCTTTAGTGAGGGTATGCTTCATGAAGCACGTCTCTCTTACACACACACACACACACACACACACACACACACACACACACACATTTACACATGCACGTACACACACAGCATATTAGTATTATAATTATTGGTGGTACTATTATTAACAACAACAACAACAATAATAATAATAACAGTAAGTATTATTATAATTATTATTATATTAAAAGGGCTTTCAGGGGATGTCAAACAGAAGGGACAGTTTACAGTTTCATTGTAAACATAAATAGCATAATTACTGTTTAAGGTTTAGGTTCAGTGTGTGAAACATTGAAAAACATTGAAAACATGGTGGATAACTTGAATTTTGATTGTAACCATTCATTGATTTGTGCATTTTTACTAAACAGTTTGATTTAAACTCCAATCCGAGGCCTTTAACACAGTTAACCAGTTAATCCAGAAGCTGTTTTGTGTGACTCTGTGATAAGTTTGGGTGCTCTTGGTTAAATGATTTTTTGTGAATACGTGCACATCCTTCACAGAGACACACTTCTGCATCTTGTAATGCACAACTGCTGTATATTCTATATTTACAGAATTTGTGCAAAAGTTTTGCACCATTACGCTACACTACATACATAGAAATTGTCACTAAAATGCCACATTTAAGTGTGTTCCCTGTAGAGGATGTGTCTTTGCTCCTAGAAAATCAACAAAATATAGTTTTCCATCCATTCTTCCATCATTCCATTGATCCTTCTATCCATCCATCCATCCATCCATTTGCTGAGTTCTGCCTGAAATTACAACAAGTGGCACTCGCAAGTTTTTGGTTTACATTTTATAAAAAACACAGCACATGAGTCATACTGTGTTTTTTTAATTTACTTGAATACTGACAGTTTCTTTTTCATTAATGTAAAAGTTTATTATTCTAATGCCTGTCTGAAACACTGAAGAGCTGTTTTTTCATTCTTTCTGACAGTAAAGCGGCCGTGCTGATGGTGATCCCTCATAAAAGTGTTCAGCTCTTCTTCTGTCTCCTTTCGTTTCTGGTGTTTTGTGTTGACTTGAGGAACAAAGTGTGAAAGAAGGGTAAATTATTCATCTGCTCTCTCTTTGTAAAGGTTTTGAAATGATCAGTAGTTCTGGAACAGTCTTGTTTTGTTTTTGTTTGTTTGTTTGTGCCACATGGAGCTCATGAAGGTCATGATGATGATCTGATTCTGGTGATTGATCCTCAGGATGATTGATATGATTGTTTACTGACCCTCTGTGTGTAAACACTGGTGTATTTTGTGCATTTTTCATTTGTTTTCCATTTTGACCTCATTATCATATCATAATATCATATAATAAAGTACAGAGAAATTGAAAGTGCAGACTTATCAAAGCATCCATGCTTCACTTGAGTTGAAAGCAAAGTTCTGGACTTGAATCAAACAAAACAATGTGAAAAAAAGCAGTTGTGTGCAAAGGTTTTGGCTCCCCGTTAAAACAACCTGTTCTGTGGTGTAATAAGTCCAGATCCACCATGGAGAACATGGTCCTGAACGTTTTGATGCACAACTACTGCAATATTCCCTGAATTTAACGTACTGGAAACAAAAAAAAAAAACAGTAACAGTTATTCACAGACCATATTTTATGTTAAACCTATTATAATTCAGTTTCTCCCAACATGTTTTTAAGGGAAATAATAAGCAATAATTATGTATGAAAATATACTGAAGGTGTCAGGATGTTAAAAGGAGAAATGTGTGTGTTTGTTTGGTTTCTTTTGTTTTTTTAATAAATAATACTAATAAAAATAATAACTACGGTTTGTTTTCTTGGGTGGTGTGTGATGGAGTGATTAGTACACAAAAATGAGTGATTGTTGCTTTGGGAAGTTTCATTTTAAACTAAGATTAATTTGAATCAAAGCAACCAATTAAAACCCTCAGCAGCTCCATTGATTGAGAGAAAAGGAGAAAATTTCTTGGCCTGTCAGCTTTAAGGATCTAAAGTAATTACGATCTAAAGGAGAAGAAATTAAGTAAAAGTACAAGAATTCAATTTCAACACCACCAATTATAGAACTGTGGGGCCGAGCAGTATTTTTAGGCTATGTTTTGTTGGTGCAAAAATCCTATTTTCTGTCAGACTGTCTGATCTTTGTCACACTGAGGAGATTAAATGAAAGAAATGTGAACAAATGT
>JBBIGA010006799.1:0-15493 GCA_037576975.1 Alestes dentex | reverse complement strand
GGAGAGTTGAGGATGCAGCAGATAGGACTAAATGGAGACAGATGATTCGCTGTGGCGACCCCTGAAGGGTAAAGCCGTAAGATAATAATAATATTATATTCTACACTTAAAGCTTAAGACTTTCCTGAACATACAGTTCAGTGAACAGAGTGTAGTAAAAATAAAATTAAATAAAAATAAATATTGCTGCCCTCCATGCAGTACACTAGGGTTCAGTTTTATCCTTAGGTTAACAGCCTCGAGCCCACAGAGAGTGAGAATGATGGCAAACGGTAAAGGAAATATTAACATAAGGATAAGAATGTGATTGGCATGCTGCTAAATGCGTGAATGTACATAATAATAATAATACTAATTACGGGCTATCAGTTGAATAAGGCTTAATAAGATGGTAACATAGTGTAAAAAGTAGGTTAAAGATTATAATGTTTAATATACAAATATATGTGCCCTGAAAAATCCTCAATTTTAAAAGTAATGAACAGTCAGGTTATTATATTTTTTAACTACTGGTAATGAATTAAACTGACAAACTAATTAAACAATTAGTTTTCTTAAGTTTGAATCTTTCTGTTTTTTTCTGTGTAATAAGTGTAATAAGATACTATATTTAAATTTTTTTCTTTCTGCAAAATAAGATTGTATGCACAATAACTTTTTACCAAACCATAATTTAATATCTTCCTGTCTACTTGAAAATCTGTTATATCCAAAACATTTCACTGCTTCTGTCCCTTAAAAGTACAAAATCATGTAATTAAGTAAGAGGTGTTTCAGTGTATACACATGTAGGAGCTTTAAACCTCTCATGCTATGGCGCACACGTTCTATGACCAAGAACAGAAACAGAACTCCACAAAGAACAAAAACAAAACAACACAAAGAACAAAAACACAACACCACAAGCTATACAAGTGAGCATGAGAGAGTACAAAAAGCACAGAAGACCAAAAGTACAATATCAGGGCAAGACAACATACAGTGCAGTTGACATAAGTGAATACACTAATATGACACAATGTCTTATAGCAGCACAGTCATTAAGTATGCAAAAATGCAAAGATTGAGGAAGACGTCAATGAATGATTATGCCAAAATAACAAGTAGCAGCAGCAGGATTAAAAAAAAAAAAAATTAGCTAGTAATATTCACATAACATGTGATTGGGAGAAAGGAAGCAGTCTAGTATTGTTTGTTATTCAGTTCTGATTTAGTCTGAGGGCCTGGGGTAAGAAACTGTTCTCCATCCTGGTAGTGAAGGCCCAGATCCTGCGAAACCTTCTGTCAGACAGAGGAATTATCTTCTCAGCTGTTCTTCTTTCCTCTGTAAGGTCTTACAATCTGATGCAGCACAATTTCTATACCATTCCAGGTTGCAGCCACAGAGAATGCTCTCTATTGTCCCTCTGTAGAATGTTGTGAAAATGAGGTTCTCCGTGATGTGAACACCAAGGACCTTTGGACGATCTCCACTGAGGAGCTGTTGATGTTCAGAAGAGAGTGATCATGGTGTGCTCTCCTGGAATCAACAACCATCTCTTCTCTGCATGAGGTTTTGTCAGCATTCTGAGAAAGGTTTTTGGCTATGTTATCCATTGCACCTCCTCCCTTTATGCTACCTTGTCATTGTTACTGATTAAAACCACCACAGTCATGTCATTAGCAAACGTGATGATGTGCTTCAGCAGCATGAACAGCAGAGGGTTCAGTACACAGCCCTTCTACTCAGAGTGGTTCTGTTGGAGATGTTACTCCTGAGGTTACCCAGTCAGGAAGTCCAGGATCCAGTTGCAGAGGGAGGTGTTTAGGCCCAGGAATCTCAGCTTTTCTGTCAGATGCTGAGGAATGATGGTGTTAAATGCTGAACAGTAGATGAACAGCTTTCTATGTGTCCTTTTCTTGTCCTGGTGGGTGAGGGCCAGCTGGAAGGTGGTGATGATGATCTTTTTAGATGTTGAGCAAACTACAGGAGGTTAAGTGAGGGGGGCAGCTGTGATGTGCCTTATGATGAGCCTCTCAAAGCACTTCATGTAGACTGATGGGAGTGTGACAGGATGGAAGTCATTTAGGCATGACACTGATGACTTCTTTGGCATGGGGATGATGGCTCTGAAGCATGCACACCAACAGTGGTGCACTGGGACATGTCTGTGAGAACATCTTCCAGCAGTCAAGATGTTAAAGATGTCTGTAAGAACATCTGCCAGCTGGTAGGTGCATCCTCTGATCACTCGACTGGAAATGTTGTCTGGTCCCACAGCCAGCTGTGGGTTAACTTTAAGGGTCCTCCACACATCAGCCATGGCCAGACTGAATACCTGATCAGTGGGTGGCGGGGTGGTTTTACTTGCTGCCATGTCATTCTGTGTCTCAAGCCAAAAGTCATTTAGCACATCTGGAAGGAAGACCGCACATCCACAGGCAGGTGGAGGTGTCCTGTAGATGGTGATGTCAACAGAATCCTGGAAGTTGCCATGAAATTTCTAGTATCTAACAAAGGTATAAAACCATTTTTTAAAATTATATATTGTTTATACATATACTTCACACTTCACTGACCTTTTAGTACTTCCTTGATTAAACAAGCCAAGAGCAAACAATTTCTTAGCTAAATGAGTTGCATTCTGAATGTTTGAGCATGCTCATTTACAGTGGATCCTATATGAAATAATATAAAACACAGTAGCACACAGAAAACTCCAGTTCCACATTCCACATTCTGATCCATTTCGCCATGACCAATGTGGACATGTATACACCAACATCTCTGAATCAAGGTGAACTGTTTGATAGGGATAGTTTACTGAAGTTTGTTAGGGATAACTAACACAAATGGTCAACTGAAGTACACTGCAATTTTTTTTTTCTACCATGCTTCAATTTTGCCTGCTCTGAACCCTCTTTGGGTATGTGGGAGGGATGTGGGTGAGGTGTTTTGTGTTTCAGCAGGGTTTCATATGTGTTACTGTAAACCCAAACCTGTGGACTGACACTGAGACAGGACGTGTCGTAACTTGATAATCCTGACCATGCTAAGCTTACTTACACTCCACTCCACACACATGGGCCATCGGTACCTTTACAGAAGAGCTGAGACTGTACTGTTCCATTCAGAGTTTAGAGTTCATGTAAGTGCTTTATGGAAAACGATAGTCATGGATCGTTTAGTCATGCTTACTTAACTTACTTTCGTAACACATAAGCTATAAGTACACGTGACAGTACGCAAATAGCAGTGACACACAAACACACACATGAATTAGTAAAAGGAAAGGTGATGCACTTTAGCCAAAAAAACTGTCCATTGTTCATTTATTGTGTTTACATCATTTGGAAACAGCAGTTGCCTTTTACATTGTGTGAATATTTAATGATGAATGTGCCAATAGAAATTCAAATTACATCAATTAACTTACTGAAGCTCTAAGGAAATAAAACATGCTTTATTGAATGATTAAGCCTTCCTCACAAAACAAGCACGCCTGTATTTTAAGATAAGTGTTGTATTCATTCATACAACTCAAGCTTCATTCAAGTATCATGCACTTTTGTGCTAACTAAAACTACAGCATGCATCACTCTATCTTAACTTTGATCCAACTATTTTGTGGTGAGTCCAGCAGACTCTATGCAGCACTTTCATCTTAGGTTTTCCCCCTTGTTCACCTGGTTATCAAGCTTTGGCAGAAGGTCTGAAAAGCAAATAAAAATTAGATGTTCCTCATTTCTTTTCAGACTTCCAAGACATTTCTCTTGAACAGTTTTAGAAATGAAAGGTATCGTCTGTGCCCTGCGATGGACTGGTGACCTGTCCATAATGTTTCTCTGCCTTTCACCCTATGAGCTCTGGGAAAGGCTCCAGCACCCTCTGCAACCCTGTGGTTAGTTTAAGCAGCTTAAGAGCATGAATGAATGAATGAGTTCTTTTTAGTGTTATGACAACTGTTAAAATGATTGTGTTAAATAATTGTACATATATTCAAAACAAACCTATATAAAAATAAACGCATTGAATTTATCTAAAAATACATTTTAGGCCAAAATCTTCTCAGAACTCTTGACAACCAACATCTCAGTCATTAGTCAGTGGAATAACTTTCTATAGGACAGCTTTAAAAGGCTTCAAACTATTTAGATATCTGGTTTGCAGCACCACTGTGAATAATCCTGTCACACATTTCATATAAAACCAAAATACTTTGTTCACATCTTAACAATTTAATGATGCAGCATATTTCCCATTTCAGCCTTGGATACCTATTATTGTAAATTCTATATTATCTATATGTAACTATAAAAATTACATAATTAATTTCATAGTACATTGATTTCCTTACATTTACATCTTATTTATCGACATGTTGGTGTAATTGTCTGTTTTATCTTTTTTGCTTCTTTTTGTTTTTTGTTTGTCAATATATGAAAAAAAACCCAATATGCAACATCAATTCCAATCCTAATAAAATGTGTGATATGTATTGGAAACATGGCATGGACTCAATATTCATAATTTGCACTTTGCAAAACAGTTCTGCACTTTTTTTTTGCAAGTGTGAAGGATTTTTACATTAATGATTTTTTTAATGTAAGAAGAGTATTTGAAGATGTAATTGACAGGGACCACTTGGGTGGAGGAGTCAAAATCTGAGACTGTTATTCTTTCAACAATGCTACAGAATTTTCGAATGTCTCCTACCAGCGTTTTCGCTCAGGTATGACTCATTAAGTTCCACTCTGAATGATCTGGTTTTATATGAGTTTTAGAAAGTTCTGGCAGTGTCAATAAATTCTGAAAGCTATGGCTTCAGTCTTCATTGGTAGTGCTTGGTTTCAGTTGACAAGAGAACACTTTTCATTCAAGCCCATTAACATTTTTCACAGATTTTCTGAGTCTATCCAGTACGATGGGTTGGGAAGTCAGTGACAGTGAGTAAGTAGTATAGTTAATTTGTGAAAATGGGATCATTTTTATCAAGTTAATCTTAATAATCTCACTATCTCTGAAAGGCCCAGTTTTGGCCAGGTTTTGGCAGAACACTTTCAATCATCTGTGTAAAACAGGAGATTTGCTGTCATAGTGTTATTCGGGGTTGATTCCAAGGTAACTACATCCTGAGGACATGATTTAAACTGCCACTCAGGTGTGGGGAAACTATTTCATTGCCTGTACCCATCTTTTTGCAGAACCGTGGGAAATCAGAATCACATGAGGTTAAAGGAGTTAATTACACTTGAAATCCACTGATTTCACTTTTTTTATTTTATGCATAAATTAATTACTGAGAGATCAGTCACTCAGGCCCACTCTGCATGGACCCTTAGCAACTGATTAAAAAAACAACACACATTTTAGCCCAAACGTTGAGAGCAGAACTCTCAGCTAACAGATGACACATTTTTAAATAGTTTTACAGAATCAATAACAATTATTTTACTGCCAATCTCGCTTTTCTAAACTCTTTAACACACCTCTCTAAAGAAGCACACAGCTTGGCACAGGTTTTTATACCCAGAAAACTCCACAATTACCAAAACACTGCATACAGAACAAACACTAGTATTCTTTTAGCGAGAATGTTTTGTCCTTAACAGTGCAATCACCAAGTTACATTAACAGCTGCTAGTGTGAAAGTAGAATTCAATCATTTAGTATTAAAGAACTGTTGACTTTGATAGCAAAGCAGAATGGTATGTCTTATACAGGAACAAATAATGTCATGTAAACCAATACTTCACAAAATCTGGCAATGGAAAACTCTAAAAACTGCTGATTACACCTCATCATTTTACATGTCAGGTATCTGGATTGTAACCTGATGAATTTGTTATCACATGCATTTACATGTAGTTCTCAAAAGCATCTCCAGCTAGCCTTACTGCAATCTGATGTCACAAGCAATATGCAAATCAGCTCATATTCAACCAATTGCCTGTGTTTTCTAACTTTTCTGTCTATTTAAATGTACAGTTTTGCACAACGTTGTTCATTCTGGAAATCCATTTTTAGAGGAAAACACCTAAGAATAATTAGTTTCATCACCATCATAAACCCTGCATGTTAAAGTACAGTTGTAGCACTTTAAAACCCAGTGTTGTTGCAAGACTGTGAATTACAAGGAGATGAGAGGCAAAGGTTAGCCAAATTATTACTTCATTTGAGTTGTCCTACTAAATTAATCTAAGAGGGGATATTAACCTCAGGCGATGAACTGGGGAGCAGCAATGCCTGGCAGTCCAGAGTGTGGTCTCTTCCCCATTGGCAGAACAGCAGGGAAGGTACCCTCAGAGCACTGGGAATGGTCTTGGAGAGGCAGATACATTTACACTAGTATAACATTTGGTTTAGATCCCCTCCTAAAGTGATTTATCTGATCAGATTTAAATCTATGTCTTGGCTGCTTTTACACCTGCATTATTAAGTGATAAAACCTAATACCCACTTCAGATATAATCCTCACACTCAAGATGCATGAAATGACCAGATGTAAAAGAGATTTAAGTCACAGTAAATACTTAATCTACCTGTTCTGCATCATTTGCCACATGCTCGTTT
Organism: Alestes dentex; assembly: GCA_037576975.1. Classification (NCBI taxonomy): domain Eukaryota; kingdom Metazoa; phylum Chordata; class Actinopteri; order Characiformes; family Alestidae; genus Alestes; species Alestes dentex. Next base: position 8,940 of record JBBIGA010006799.1, on the reverse strand, counting down.
CCATACCATACCTAATGCCCTCTCTATCTTATACACAGTGAGCCAACGACCACCATCCATTTGAACATAAAACCTCCAGAAGTGACATTGAAATGGTCAGCACTAGGTTGGATTTAAGCTCAGATGACATTGGCCTATTTGTATACACCCCTCAGCAGTTTGCCTCTTTAGCTATCAGCATTTTAGGGCTGTAACTGCTGTTCAATAAAAAATTCATAACTAAGCAAACTTATTATTTACAGTTTATTTTCATGGTGGATTTTGTTGATAAGTCTAACTGTTATGCAATAAGATATGCAGACTGAAGCTGATGAAGTGAAGATATTGAAGGAAGAAATGAAAGATATAGAGAGATTTTGAAAATGGCGTTCAATGAAAGAAAACTGCTCATGTTTTGTATAGGTTTTGTTGTACCTATTGTATGAAAAGTTTAGAGAAAAGAGAGCGCACTTCTAAACGTATAAAAACAAACAAACAAACAGAAAACTGAAACTTTCACTGAGGGAGCTTTTAGACAGTAAACTTATCAGACGTCTGGTTCCTATCACCACCACTGTGGACAATTCTTACTCCCTGGAAGGAGAAACCACTCTAAATTAATTTGTTTACATCTTACAATGTATTTATCCAGCCATTTCAAACATCTGTGGAATTCCCAGGTGGCTAAATGTGGAATTGCTAGATCATATGCTTAGTGCTGCTGGACCAATAGCATGGTTGTGCAGAGCTGCCACTTATATTCATTTTCATGTAATTGTTTCTGTATATGAGACATGGCAGCTTCAGTCAGCACTGAATAAACACTGACACAGATACAAAGAAATGTAGAAAAAAAATACAACATCTAATCAATGTGCTCATGCCCCCTGGGACTCTATAAACACATACAGTGGCTAAACTATGGTTCAGTGGTTTTGTTCCTAGCCTTGCAAATTAATGTGCAGAAATTCTGCTGTAGATCCTCAAGGCCCTATTCAGACCCAGCACAAGGGGGGAAGTGTAGATCTGTTTGTTTTTCTGTTTGACATCTCCAGTGGCTTGCCTCATTAGGCGACTCAAGAAGCCTTTGAAAGGAGGCAGCCAGGCAGGAGAGCTATTCTCAGTCCTCCAGCTGGAACCTGAGCCTTCGTCTTAACAACTGGCACTCCGCCATGAGACCTTTTACCATTACATCTACTACAGCTGCCCCATTCAAGCCCTACCTTGACCCTTAGTAACACTAATCACTGCTACTGTTGCCACTTACTGCAGACCTTGAATATTCCCAGAGTAAAGATTGGTGAGGACAAGGTCAATGACTGTGCAGAGCAGGGTGTGAAAATTATCCATCCCTAGCACTCTGATCCATTAAAACTCATATAACAATAACTCATTTACTGGTCATAACTTTTTCAGTATATGACCAGTAAAATATTGACAACAAATCCTTAAAGTAACTTAAATCACGTATAGGGTATGATTAATTTACCTAGGCAGCAAGAAGCTAAAACATTTGGACATTCTGTTTAGCCTATTAACAAAAGGATTATTTCTAAAAACCTTGAAACACCACAAAAAGGTAATTCTTCATCAAAAGCCTTGTGTGAATGCTTTGTAGATGGTTATCTTACATTCAGTCAATTATTTTTTAAATACACGTTAATTTTCTTTAACACCAAAGCCGGCTCTAACTCCAGCCCCTCATGATCTTAACCTAAAGCCAAATCCTAAATGTAACCCTGAACCTGGAATCCCCAATTCCAGCAGTTTGATAGTTCCCCTCCTCAAACAGACTCACTAAAACTGAAAATTAACATGCGGTATGAAAAAAAAGAGGCCGGGGCGGGAGCCACAGCTGCAGAAGCTGGAACCACAGTGGGAACCATAGCTGCTGGAGCTGGGACCATGGAGGGAGCCACGGCTGCTAGAGATCAGACCGTGGCGGAAGCCACGGCTGCTGGAGCTGGAACCACGGCGGGAGCCACGGCTGCTGGAGTCGGGGAGGCCGGTGCGGAGACCGATGCAGGAGCCAGGATGGCCGGTACCGAAACCGGTGCAGGAGCCTGAGAAGCTGGTGTGGAGACCGGTGCAGGAGCCTGGGAGTATTTGTGGTTATCCAAGTAAAGTGAGAAAATAAATAAATAAAACTACAAACACACATACAAAATAAAAGTCTTTATTTTGTCTAAAACATAACTGTGCTCTATAACTTCTCTTTAAGGTGACAAACAAAAATTCGGTTAATCTTGTCCAACCTATCAACAGTGGCAGAGCTTAGAGGGGTCATTTAGACTGTAAGGCCTGGAATGGAAAATGAGGTTTAGTCCCAGTCAGGAACTACTGGACAGCCCGCTCCAGATCACAACTCCAGGATTTCACACAGGCCAATAAGGTGGAGATCAGGATCAGTACTAGGCTCAGGTAGTATATATAGCCTATTCAGACAATATACCTGTGTGAAGTATACTAAGCCTTGCCTAGCTACCAAGCGTACTCTCTGTGTTTTTGTATTATTCCTGTGTTTTCTCTGACCTGTTTCTGAACCTTGGATTTCTTTTTTTGCCTAGTGGACTGATTTTGATTGCCTGTTTTTGGATTTCCTGGTTTTGGACTTTTTGCTATGGTTTTGGAGTTTTTCCCCTTTTGCCTTGTGGACTTTGTATTTTCAATAAAACTTCTATTTTGGTACTCTGCATTTGGATTCATATCCGTGTTCATTACAGAATACATCGCCTTAAAGATGGATCCAGCAGAACTTCGAGAGGTCTTGGCAGGACAATCGCACACCATCCAGGACCTAGCTCAAGCAGTTGTGTCCCCACCACAGCCCGAGGCAGCAGTGGCATCATCCCTGCCTCACATTAGCGAACTAAAATTCAGGTTACCTGAACTTTTCGGAGGAGATCTTGCTCACTGCCACGTTTCTTAATGCAATGTTCCTTGTATATGGAGCACCGACCCAGAAAGTTTCAGACAGACAGCGTGCACTTTATGATCTCTTTACTCACCGGAAAGGCTCAGGAGTGGGCTACGGCATTGTGAACCGCCTACAGCTCCATGCTTGAACTCCAACAGTCCTTTGTCAACGCATTTCACTGTGTCTTCAACACGGATCCCGGTCTGCGGCAGCGTCGTCACCCATCAACGGTCGCCTCTCCCCTACATCCGGTGACCACACCCCTGCAGTCCCACTCTGTGTCAGAGCCTGAGCCGATGGGAGAGTGCCCCTGTCACCCGACAGCACTGCCTGCAGGAACATTTGTGTTTGTACTTTGGTCAGTCGGGGCATCTCATATCTTCCTGTCCCGCACGTCCTGCTAAGAAACAGATAGTCAGTTTGAATCGCTCTGTCTTCACTGCTGAACAATTCACTGTGCCTGTTTTGCTCTCAATCAATTCAGCGACCCCTCGGCACCGGGTACGTCACACATCAAACAACCCCAATAAAGTTGCAAGTTGGAGGTTTGCATCATGAAAGACTCATCATGAAAGTTTTTTCTTATTACATCTCCCTGAGACCCAGTGGTGTTAGGGCATCCCTGGCTTTTTAATCATGACCCTCATATTTCCTGGGCAGAGAGAGACATCCAGTCATGGAGTCCCAGGTGTAAAAAGGAGTGCATGATCCTTCCTTTACATGCCACCACTGTAGCAAACCCTTTAATGACAGAGAATATTGATATACCTCCTGCTTATGCTGCCTTTGCAGACACTTTTAACCCCCCTCCTGAGAAAACTCTCCCTCCACATTGCTCATGGAACTGTGCCATTGAGTTATTATCCAATGCTCCACTTCCTCGTAGCAGGCTTTATCCCCTTTCTCTTCCTGACACAGAGGCCATGGACCAGTATGTGAAGGAAGCCTTAGCGGCTGGTATCATCCGACCCTCAACTTCTCCAGCAGCCTCAGGTTTCTTTTTTGTTGAAAAGAAGGATGGTGGTCTTTGACCCTGCACAGATTATCGGGCCCTGAACAAAGTCACCATTTAATTCCAATATCCCCTTTCTCTTATTCCTTCTTCACTTGAAAACTCCACACTGCTACTGTTTTCACAAAACTGGACCTCTGACGTGCATAAAATTTGATCCATATAAGGAAGGGTGATGAATGGAAGACCGCCTTTATCACCACTCGGGGGCACTATGAGTACCTTGTAATGCCATTTGGATTGGCAAATGCTCCGTCTGTGTTCCAGTCGTTAATGGATGAGATTTTCAGAGACATGTTAGACATGTTTGTGTTAATATACATTGTTGACATCTTAATTTTCTCCTCAGATACCAGGTCTTACATTGATCACATTAGACAGGTCTTGAAAAGACTACGTGATAAACTTTACATTAAGGGGGAGAAATGTGTCTTCCACCAGGCATCTATCTCATTCTTGGGACATGTATTAGGGGTCAGGACAAATCAGATGGAGGTTCAAAAGACCCAGGCCATTCAGCAGTGGCCAGAACCCAAGAATGTCAACAATCTTCAACGATTTCTCGGATTTGCAAATTACTATCGGTGAATCATCCACAACTTTAGCAAGGTTGCCGAACCTCTCACCTCTTCGCAGCGTAAGTCATCAGGCAAGCTGTTATGGATTCATCAGGCCATTTAGACCTTCAAAACTCTAAAAAATGTGTTCAGTTCAGCACCCATTTTACAGTAAACAGACCCGACGTTACCTTTTGAAGTTGAAGTAGATGCTTTTGAGGCAAGAGTAGGAGCTATACTCTCCCAAAGACAAGGTACTTCTTCGAAATTACACCCATGTGCATTTTTCTCCCGGAAACTCTCTCCTGCAGAACAGAATTATAGTGTGGGGGACAGAAAGCTATTAACCATAAAATTGGCCTTGGAAGAGTGGAGACACTGGCTCAAGGGAGCAGCACTCCCATTCATTGTATTCATTGATCACTGGAATCTGGAATACGTATGGGAGGCGAAGCGGCTTAAACCCCATCAGGCCAGATGGATGCTGTTTTTTCCACATTCCAGTTTATGGTCACATACTGACCAAGCTCAAAGAACACCAAGGCAGATGCTCTATCACGGCAATATGAGCATGAGAAACCTGTCACCATCACCACTATCTTGCCTCCAGCCTGTATCGTGGCTCCAGTCCGATGGGAAATGGAACAAATCAAAGAGGCCAACTGGAATACTCCTCCTCCTACAGAGACCCCTGAAGGTAAATTATTTGTGCCTCCTGATCTCTGTAATATCTTGTTACAGTGGGCACATGCTACCCTCGGCACTGGTCACCCTGGTACCACAAAAACTACAATGCTACTTTCTTGTGGATTTTTGTTGTTCCTCCCTTCGGGAGGATGTACCAGATTTCATACTGTCCTGTCCTGTCTGTGCCCAATCTAAGACTCCACGACAGCTTCTGACCGGACTCTTGGAACCTCTACCTGTTCCTTGACGTCCCTGGTCACACTTGGCCATTGACTTTATCACCATTTTCTCTTGTTTGGGAGTCAAGGTCATTTTGACATCTGGTTATCATCCCCAGAGTAACGGCGAGGCCGAAAGGCTCAACCAGGAGATAGGACGATTTCTTTACACATATTGTTCCTGGAATCAACATTTGTGGGCTAAATACCTATTCTGGGCTGAGTACGCTCAGAATTCATCGTGACATTCTTCCCTTCAGCTCATCCCTTTTCAATGTGTTTTAGGGTTCCAGCTTCCAGATCTGCCTTGGAAGTCTGAACCCAGACAGATTCAGGTCACTTTATTTACCCTAACAAACAGAAAATAGTTTTATTAGCTTTACAAAAGATACATGTTAATAATAATGTTTAATTTCATTTATTTCTCTTTCATAGTTTATTGAAACAAATGGAGATGTCCTGTTTTAACACTGAAACAAATGTGCAGAAATTTGAAAGAAAGGGTACAGTCTCCTACTTGTTTATACAAAATGTAAACTAATGTAAATGTAATTTATTGCACAACTCACTATGATAAATACTCAGTGCAGTTATTATAGTCAGACAGCAAAACAGCTTTACTTCATACCTCATAAAGAGTTCAGGGAATTTTATGTGGTTTACAGTGCTATTATCCTGTGTTTTGTGAAAGAACACATGTGACATGCTTGCATGATTCAAAATGACTTTACAACCTTCTAACAGGAAAGCAGCGGCTTTTCAAAAAACAAAACCACTCACGTGCAATTCATTTGAATCATAAAGTGTGCGTGTGCATGTGTGTGTGTGTGTGTCTGTGTGTGGGTGCGCGTTTGTTATAATCCATGACTTCTTTTGTGCTGAACAGATTGAAATGCTTACCAAAGCACTGCTTGCCAAAATGTTTTTAGGAATAAGAAAATCATAATTACATAATAAAATTGGGTCTGACCTTGGAAGATACAGATGCTTAAAAGAAAAAAAAGATGAGTACATTTGGACTGATATCATCATCAGCACCTGTTCCTTGCTGAGTTATTAACGTAACAATGGAGCTACATGACACAGCAAGAAATATTTTTGCTGTTGCATAACAGAATTTTGAGTAAGCTTCAAAACACTAAAAGAAAGGACGAACAGACAGATAGAGACAGACATAGAGAGGAAGAGAAAGAGAGAGAGAGAGAGAGAGAGAGAGAAAGAGAGAGAGAGAGAGAGAGAAAAGCCATCTGTAGATGGTTTATGACATAGCTGGCTGGTTTGTTCCCTTCCATTACAACGATGTGAGCGATGATCAATCATGATCTAGCTCATTCCCTACATGCTGGATGGTCACATGTCTATGGCTGCTAGAGGCCAGCTGCTGACCCTATTCTTTTGAGTTATGAGGGATTTTACCGGCGAAAAGAGAACAGAACACCATGCATACCTGCACACTTGTATAGACGCACAAAGACACTCCTACTTCATGCACCAAGTGCAAAGTTACAGAGAGACTGACCCTTTCTTTTGGCTTTGCCAGGTTTCTGAAAAAATCAGATTGCTAGAAAAAAGAAACAAATTAATTGCATATGTCATCAGGACATTACTCTCCTCTAGCCAGGATGCGGCTCAGAAACGTTGCCTGACCAGAGCTCAGAGCATCATCAGGGACCCCACACACTGTTCTCCCTGCTGCCCTCTGGGAAGAGGTTCCGCAGCATCCATACCAAAACTGCCAGACATCTTCCCCCAAGCCATCAGGCTGCTGAACTCTCAGGGTTCACCACAAGGGTCCCCCTTATCTATTATTTGTTATTATTTTTACATGTATTTATTTTGATATTACTACTGCTGGAGCCACTGTAAACAGAATTTCGTTCTGTTGCACACTTTTGGTGAACAACTCTGAATGACAATAAAGTCTAGTTTAAGTCTAAGTCAAAGTCTTCTGTCAATGGTGGTCCTAATGGTTTCCAAACCATTTTTTGTCCAAACTTTTGTCTCAGAGTTCCTAAATGAAATCTTTTGGTAGGCTGTAATGCACATTTGTATATGTAATTTTAATGCTATTCTACAGCAATACACTATAGTATACCTTTTACTACTGGACATACTCCAAAATCTAAAAGGAAAAAACTCAGTGACTGGTTTGCTTTGGGAATGGCAAGTAAACAAAATCCCATATTACAATGGGAGTTAGGACAGCTGCTATGATCTGATCCTTTAAGAAGTCAAGAACAATATTTACATTTACGGCACTTAGCAGACGCTTTTATCCAAAGTGACTTCCATTCCCTAACTACAGGGGACAGTCTCCCTGGAGCAACTTGGGGTTAAGGGTCTTGCTCAGGAACCCAGTGGTCTACCACCACCCCACAATTTATGTACTTTCAATCTTGAAAAGCCACTCATTATTAGGAAAAATAATTTAATCTAAATACGTGCTGCGATCACGATTGAGGCCTTTTTTTCATGCTAGGACAACGCTTCACTTTTTCAACACTTCACTACCCTATGTATTTTAATGCGCAATGCGTAACACCGCCAGTATCAACAGTAATTGGTGACTGTTAGGGTTAGGGTTAGGGTTAAGGTTAGGGTTAGAGTTAGGGTCAGGGTGAGGGTTAAGGTCAGGGTTAAGGTTAGGGTTAGGGACTTTCCCCGTCTCACGGCATTTCAACCTGTTTCAACTGCTTTGCAAACAAAAATGATAAGGAATCAACTTCTCCCCTACTGTTCCTCAGTCACCAGTCACCGCTGATACTGGCGGTGTTATGCAGTGTGCATTAAAATACATAGGGCATTGTCCTAGCACGAAAAAGTAAAGTGTTGTCCTAGCATGAAAAAGCCCTAAGTTGTGATCGCAGCACATATTTTGATTAAATAGTATTTCGTGATGGCTGCACAAAAACACGTGAGACCGAGCTCAAAGGTTTATATACTGGGAACCTGAATGCCCTCTTTAATAAATTGTATAAACATATAATAATATAAAAATGTCTAAAATTGTATAAAAGTTTTTAAACATACTTTTCATTCTCCAATCCATACCTCCCATATATGGAAATTAAGTTGGAAGAAATGTCTGTTTTGAATGTGTTGTGTAGTGAATTCCTTTACAAGATTCAAAGATTCAAAAGATTCAAAACATTTATTGTCAAATGTACAGTAGAAATAACATTTCTCTGTGCAATGAAATTCTTTCTTTGCTGTCCACACTCAAATGCCATGGTTAGATTAAGAGTTTTTATATAAAAATAACTTGTGCAGATAAATAACTTGTGCAGATAAATATTAATGAAGGAAATGTGCAAAGGAGCAAAAATCACAGTATTAGGTAGATGAAGGGAATGTACAAAAGAGCTTAATGTGCAAAATGAGCTTAATGTGCAAAAATTAGCTTAATGTGCAAAATTACAGTATGAAGTAGATCAGCTGTTAAGGAGTCTGATGGCAGTGGGGAAGAAGGAGTTGTTTAATCAGAATCAGAATCATCAGAATCAGAAAACTTTATTTATCCCGGAGGAAATTGTTTATGTGGTGACTGCCACATCACACAGACACAGAGCG
>JBBIGA010006772.1:0-15494 GCA_037576975.1 Alestes dentex | reverse complement strand
CGTGGCGATTAGAGAAGCCTGTGGCATGATGCGGGTGCTTTGCATCTGATTAACCTCTGACAGCTTGGAACAAGCTCAAACACACACACACACACACACACACACACTTAGACACACAGCCGAAAAAGCCATTCACACTTATGTGGAGAGTGGTCATGTTTACTGATGCACACAGAGAGAAAGATTTAGGGGACGATGGAAGAGAGAGAGAGAGAGAGAGAGAGAGAGAGAGACAGAGAGAGACAGAGAGAGACAGAGAGAGAGAGAAAGCCGACATGATGAATTATATGATCTCCGAATAATACATTGAATTGATTGTTAATCTCTCTCCCTCTCTCTCTCTCTCTCTCTCTCGCTCTCTCTCTCTCTCTCTCTCTCTCTCTCTCTCGCTCTATTGGATGAAGGTCTAGATGACTAACAGTGTGATACATTAGCAGTTTCTGAAGAGCTCTCATGCTGGGTGTGTTTTGTTATGAGGGTAGCTCGTTCCCACTGTTTCAGCCGCAGGGGCAGAGTTTGTGTCTTCGCTCTGTGGGTTAGTCACCTATACAGTATACAGTAGCAGTAGGAGTTTCAATACACAGTAAATATGAAAATGACTTCAGAGTTCCTTGAAGAACCTCACAGGTTAAAAACGGTTCTGAATGAAACCGTTCCTTGAGGAACCGTGTAAACTGTCTTGAGTTCCTCAGAGAATTTCCCTTTTCAAAAAGGTTCCTAGAGACTCCATAAAGGATTCTCCCAGTGTGGCAAGCTGGGGAACCCAAAGGAGTACCTTGAGTGTCCTCTCATTTTTAAAGTGCAAGAAGAACTTTATCAGAAACCTGTCTCTTGTACCACCACACTGCTGGTGTACAGTTAGAGGCCACATCCTGTCTCCGTATCTGCTGATGCAGTTTGTTAGCCACCCTCTAGAGCTTCGTCAGTGCTCAGTTTCTGTTATTCTGACTGTGCAAGTTCAGACCATGTATTTGGAAGGGCAGATAACTTGAAGGCCATGAGCTTGAAGGCCAGTCTCCCTTCTTGATGAAGAAGACTGAGAGAGGACAGAGAAACAGGAAGGAGAGGTGGTAGTGGAGTGCAAAAACGTACACATGGTAGATATGGAAGTTCAGAGGACGTTAGACTGAAGGTAGGAGAAGCTTCAGTCATTTACGGAATCTATAACAATGTTTTAATCCAATTCAAACCATAACAAAATATCCCCTACATGAATGTGGTATGGGTTGAACATTTTTTTATTTGGGCATTTGACTGTATTTCTAGGCTTCTTTGAATGATCACAAGTGAGAGATACTACTACACATATTACCTTCAAAGACAAGTAACAGCTGACCTGTTCTTTGAAAAGTGCCATTCTGCTGCACGGGTTCTTTGAAGAGATGTTTTAGAAGAACTACTTTTGGATCCTTAGGGAATTTTCCACTAGTTGGTTCTTTGAAGACATATCTTTTTGAATGAGATGCGCAAGAATGAAGAACACTTTCACACAACACTTTCACACAAGGATCTATACCGATTAAATGCTGGTCTGTCTACAAATCAAATATAGTCGTAAGTGTTTCTATCTCCACCACGGCTCTCGGTAAGTTCCTCTAATTTGAGAATTTTTAGGATAGAGGTAGATGTGTTAATTAAAAGGTTTCTGAGTGTTATTATATATTTGACATGGAAGGGTTAGGAGTAGGCGGATTTTAGGTATGCTGGAGCTGATAAATGTTGACATTTTTTTTTAAAAAAGTTTATTGGGAAAGTGACAGTTCATTAGATGGAGCTCTACAGGCAAAAAGTTATATTTAGGATGTGTGTGGGCTCACTATCCTTAGGTGGGAGCTGAAGATGCTATGGCTTAAGATTCCTAAGGTGGACAAGAAACTTCTCACTATGAGATTAAGGTGACCATTTCCAGGATGGAACACTTTCTGCTCCCACTGGTATTTGAATGAACATCTTCAGTGGATCACTCTGACCATTCTAGTTATAATGAGGGCAGACCAGGTATTCTGACATGTTTATTTATATTATTTGATTCAGTCTATAAGTTCTAGGTAATGATACTTCAAAAGTGCTCTCATGCACCTGTTGCCATTATAAAAAATTATACCATTGGTTGGGAGGACATCTTGATGAACCTGAAGGAGCTTCCTTCAGGTTCTCCCCACACAAAGCTCCTCTGCTAAAAAAAGGGACAATTTCATTGCTTGTAACTTGCTAAACAAAACTGTACCTGTACAGTATTTTTCTGAACCAAATGGGACACAAGCCCTTAGATCAGGTCGGGCAGGTTAGGACCTCATTTTCCAAATAAATGCTGGGTATGAGTCTAACTCATCCATGATTGTATTTATCCATGATCTGATGACGGCTGCCTTTGTCATTTCATGCTAACAGGCACTACCCTGTCTGGTTTTATGAAGAGTTAGGTATAGACTCAAAACATGAGTATATTTGTTTCGTCTTAGGTTGGGTTCAGATGCAAAAACACAATGATGTGGTTTGGATCTGGTTGGACCAAAATTTCATGCCTAATTATAGCTCTACCCCATACTGTTCCTTTTTGTTTTAAATAGTACATTCCAAGTAAGCTTGAAAGAACCATTGTACCCCTGGGCTGCCACCAAGGTAATGCTGTACTTCCTCAAGCTTGGTCTTGGTCTCAGGAGTGGTCTGCACACTTAGTCTCAGCATTATTTTAGACTCAGTCATAATTGGGGTGCCATTTGTGTGTCACTGATATTGTATTACAACGTCCCTTAGGGGCCCTAGATGTTCAGAAATGACCCAGACGCGATGCCAGGTTGTTCAGATTGGCGTGTGTGTGTGTGTGTGTGTGTGTGTGTGTTTCAGGAGAGCATATTCGTGTACCTGTTGAAGGCAGAGTCTCAGCTGGTGTGTGAGGATCCGCCCCATGAGCTCCATGCCGAAGGCAAGCTCAGGTAAGGAACTGATTGGACGGTCTGATTAGCAAGAGCTAATACATCATTATCAAAATGCAAAACCTGTTTATTGGCATTGTTTTGGCTTGTATCTAAAATTTACACCAGGAGTAGTCTTCGCAAGAGGAGTGATCAATAGACAAACATGACATAGAGAGTGATCCATTTATTTAGATAAAAAATGGTGTGTCCATTAAACATCAACTCAGCGAGTTGTTCGTACGCGGACAAAATGCATCTGATTCTCGTTCACGGACGAAAATGCAGAATATGATCAGTTTGGAAAGCTCCTGTCACTAGAGTGGATGCTCATGAACCATGAGCCAGCAATAACCTGGAGACCACCCTGTGTGACAGCAGCCCACCACAGCATCACCATGACGACTGTAACCACAATCCTCACCGCCACATGCGTACACACATGCACACATGCAATCCTGCCCTACCCAATCACAGAGGTCTTTTATTTATGTCTTCAATTTCCTCTCTCTCTTTCTTTCTCTCGGCAGACGGATGAGTGTGTTTACTTGTGAGGCAGCAGTTGACTGATCTTTCATTATCCCTCAGTCCACATCCCACAGTGCATGTGTGTGTTTATCTGTGTGTGTATGTGAGTAAGTGATAGATTGCCGGGGGCTGCTGACCTGAGAATGTATTCATGCGAACTGAAGCATAATCTGGTTCATCTAATTTGTTGGGTGTGTGTGTGGGGGGTTACATTTAACATACATATAAGACATTACATACACATATATACAGCTGTCATGCATTTACACATATCAAATATAGTTCAAAACCAGGGGGCATATCATTGTTGCATATAGATGCCCTGTGCAAAAGGGGTTTCAGGGGTGTTCACGGTTTCACATATGACTGGATTTGTATGCATAGGAAGCACACATATATGTTTGTGCATGTGTTTTCTGTTTGGTTTTTTATTTGTCATTCCTGTTATTACATCTGCTCTGTCCCCACATCAAATTGAGGGAAACTGGTCCAACAGCAAATTGAGGGGAATTGGTCTCAAGGCTGCAGGAAGTACTTTTGTTTCATTTCACTCTTCCTTTCATCGAGGACAAATTCTGTATAAGTGACCTGTCCCACTCAGCCATACATTTAAAATCGTGACTCATAGGCTTTAGCATCCTCACCCCCGTTCACTCGGCTAAAGTGATATCCGCTTGATCTGCTATGAAAGGGTGTACTCTGAGCACAGCATGCTTAGGTCTGTTGTCACATACTGCAAGCAGATTTTGTGGTGGAGTTTCCCTTTAACTCGTATAGTCTCTCAATAGAGGAGTTTTGAGTGGAATTCCACTTTAAGGTTCGGAAAGAGTGGTCAGGAGGTCTGTCAGATGTTGAAAAAAGCACTGGGAATGATGCATTGGCTATCTGATCCACAGCTCGATGAAAAACTGGATTACTATCAGTGTGTCTGACATTTGCTGCACAAAGGCCTATCCATTCATCAGACAGTGGATCAGACCATCCACAGACCGCCACCGCACTCTCTGATCACTCCAGCCCGTCTGCTTTATGAGAAACCCCGCCCTTGTGTTTCCAATCTCTGTAGGTGTACATTTACAGAATGTGGCTCATCATAATTTATGAGTCCCCAGAAGGGCTAGAAGATGGCTAACACCCACTACGCATCAACAGATGGGCTGTACATCGGCATGGTGGAGCTCCAGCACAAATAACACAACAAAAATCTTGCTAAAAGCTTGTAGAGCAGAGGCTTTCAGTGCAGTTATGACAGATGTAATGTTCTGGCGCCGTCCACAGCAGTGCCTTCCTGTAAACAGTGTTTTATTAAAACTGACAGAGCTGATTGAGTGCCTGTACTCTAGCAAAAGCACAGTAATGCCCCTAGACACTTCTTCATGAGTGATGTTACATTTTGGAAGTTTGTGCGTGGCTCCTTAAGAAATGCCTAGTGGCGTTTTAAGAATAGGCATGAGTGTCTGTGTGGTGTTACCGTTGTCACACTGTGCCTTGTTTTGCCCCTTTCTGCCTTGGCCTTCCCATGCCATGTGTCTTTTTTCCCTGCTCTGCCCTTGTCCTGTCTCACTGTGGTGTTGTCGATTCCTATAGCAGTATAAATACTCTTATCTCTTTGTTCCCTTTGTTGATCCACTGTGACCCCTGTTGTGTCAGTTAAGCTTTCCGTTTGAGTTTGTACTAGATTTTCAGTACTGGGCATGTTACAGATGGATTGACCCACAATAGACGCTGCAAACCTGGGAGGCCCTGACATTTATTACTAGTGCTTGGGTGAGTTAGGTGGCTGGAGACAGAGCATGGCCCTCTCCCAGAAACATCGATTTAGCCCATGAGGCGTCCGAGGGGCACGCACGGGATAGGTCCTGCTCTACCACCCTGTGTTCTGGAGGACTATGCTGAGGCAGATTTACAGCTTCGCTTTGCTTACGTGTGCCCTGACAGTTGCAGGTGAATCAATCTCTAAGCTCCCTAGGTAGGCTCACCACACCGAGCCCTGGCATGTAATTTCCTCTCGTGGGTTTGAAGACATCACTGAGCGGTGCCAGGAAATACGGCATCCCCTTGGTGTTCCAGAGGCAGGGTTGGTGAGGAAAGTGCTGACCCTTGCTAAATCAAGGAATTCTGCTGTAGAAATGTTGGCCAGCATCTATCACCATCAGGGAAAATCCAGCACAATGGGACAAAAAGTGCTCCAGAGAGCTTGTCTTCATCGGCTCGGCGCCCCCTAGTGCTCCCGAGAGCATATCTTCACTGGCTCCCACTAGGGCTCTGGAGAGCACTTCTGTGCCGCCTCAGCCCCATGCTCCAGAGAGCACTTTTGCACCAGCTCCCCAGTTTCCTGCCCCTGTGGCGCTGGCACCCCATCTCCTAGTTCTTCGCTGCAGGTGCACCAGTCTTCAAAGCCCACGCAGCAGGTTCACTAGTCTCCGGAGCCGGGGCAGCTTGCACTCTTGCCTTCAGAGTCAAACATCCCCCGTCAAACATCCCCACAACATTAGTAATGGAAAGCCCAGCCTAAACTGTTGCTTTGTTTTTGTTCCCTAATAAGTACATTCCCTCACACATTTGCCACACATTAGTACAATAAAAGCAAAGAAAAATGTGTAAAAAGATTTTAAAGATTACAAATAAACTAAAAGCATTCCTCATATGGTTAATCATCCCTCAGAGGTTCTTGTTTATAGAAGACAAATCACAGACACACACACACACACACACACAGACATAGACACACACACACACTCACACACACACACACACACACACACATACACACACGCACACATATATATACAGTAAAGAGGTTCAGTGGGGATCAAAGCCAGGCTGAAGGATTACTCCTCCATCGAAGAGCACTCCCTGAGTGCCTGCACTCAGCTCCAACCTTTCTTTTCATCTCCTCTCATCCCTTTCTCCTCCTCATCCACTCCTAACCCCCCCAATACCTCTCCCACTCTTCCTCTCTCTTTACCCCAGCTTAGATCTTAAACAGAGGTTAAGGATGGCTCTAATCCCTTGGCAAGATAAACAGCTTCAGAATACTTGACATTACTTAATTTCTGTGTAATTATTCATTCATTGACCCACCACAAGTACAAAGGCCAATCACTCTGTTCCTGGGTGCTCGGCGAAATGCACAACATCGGATAGAATAGTTTAGTTTTACCCCGATTTTCCTTTTCACATACGAAGTGGTGGGTCAACCCCTGTGACACAAGGGGAATGACAGACAGGAGCAGCGGAACTAAAACAGAAGCACATGGTCCATCGGGTGGGGGGGTTGGGGGGATCTCACCCTGGTGTCATTTTACTTCAGCCCAAATTCAAGCCTGTCCTATAGGATAATAGGGCTTATCTGGTTAACTGAGAAGCAATGTTTGATGAAATACCACCCAGAGTAATCTTTACTTCACAGATCTTTACAGAAGAGCTGTTGTAACAGGAATTGTCAATACAACTTGCTCCTTATGGGGCTGCGTAGCCACAGACCAGTCAGAACAACCATGCTGACCCCTGTCTACTGCCAAAAGAATCTACAATGAGCAAATGAGAACCCGAACTGGACCATGGAGCAATGGAAAGAGGTGGCCTGGTTTTCTCTTACATTATGTGGATGACCAGGTGTGTGTGCATGTGTGTGTGTGTGTGTGTGTGTGTGTGTGTGTGTGTGTGTGTGTGTGTGTGTGTGACTTATCAGGAAAAGCTATGGCACCAGGATGTACTCTCAGAAAACGGCAAGCTAGTGGAGTAAGTGTCGTGCTCTGGGCAATGTGCTGGGAAATCCTGTGTCCTATATTTATGCGGTTTTTACTTTGGCTCATACCACATACCTAAACATTGTTGCAGACCAAGTACACTTCTTCATGGCAATGGTAGTGTCCTCTTTCAGTATGATAATGCACCTAGCCACACTGCAAGCGTCGCTCAGGAGTTTGAGGAACATGACAAAGTCTTAATGCCATTGACTTGGTCTCCAGATTTCCCAGATCTCAATAAGATTGACCATAGGATGTCATAGACAAGCTGGTCCAATTCGTGGAGGCCCCCTCTCGCTAAAGGATTTGCTGATGAAGGATCTGCTGTCTTGATACTGAATTCCACAGCACACATTCACAGACAGGTCTTGTGGATTTCATGCTTCAATGGGTAAGAGCTGTTTTTGCCAAATGAGGTTGACCTACACAATATTAGGGATATACTATGGTATCAACAAGCACTCAAAAATCCACTAAAACAGATTATTAAAAGGAACGATATCCACTGGCCACCCACGAATATGTGGCTAACTGCGTATTCATTCCGTGGTTAGTCCTCATAACCCTCCGGAGAGATGGAGATCCAGTTTCCTTGGAGACCTGCAATAGGGCCTGGCTAAAAATAAAAGGCATCTTTATTTATTTATTTATTTATTGGCACCAATCAACAGTCTGTCACACTCGAACAGGTGTGACATTTAGCCTGCTTCTGATTGTTCCATGACCCACCACTGGAAGCATGCAGATAAGGATGTTTTATTTTTATGGTGAGGTGTCCTGAGAATCATCAGTGAAGGCAGTTAAATATCATGTATGGGAAGATATGCTTTGAATAGAAACAACAGTAAGCTGATAAGATCTCATTTAAACAATATCAGTTCGTTTGTATGTCATTGTTACACTCAAAAGCAGGGTGGTTGATGGACATTTGGGGGCCCATTAACAATTAATACTTAGGTTTCTTATAAAGAACATGATAAAAATGTGATTAACAGTATATAAAAGAATAATAAATGAAATACAAAGTGTATTTTTGGAACATGTACATCGTTGCCCATAAATGGCTTTACTTAAATGTGTTCCCGTGTTCTTATAGCTGTTAACCTAATCCCAGTCCTATAACAAAACGAATTACCTTGTCCGGTGCTTTCTCTTTTGAGGACCTCTAATCAATCTGGGGACAAAGACCTAAATACATGCACGGTCCTCAGCAATAATCAGAACAGCAGGATGCACCCCCTTTTATTATTTAATGATGCCACTGATAACAAACAAATCACCAAACAAAACATTTGATTAGTGCTTTAGCATCATGTTTATCAGCTGCCTCCCTTTCTGTCCATTCAAAGGACAGCGGGACAGGATGAACCGAATAAAGGTGAGATGGATGTATGAATGCCATTGCTCTCTTTTATTTTTTCTGTCTGTGCAGGTGTTTGGAGTTAATTGTCATTTTCTGGAGAGAATAGAACGGAGGGGGGCAGCTCTTAGTGTTCTATTAACATGAGAAAAACATCATTTGCATGGACCAAACAATGCTGCTCGAAATCTCTTCAATCACTCCTGCAACCACAGATGTGAGGTACACTGTGGGTACATCTGTGTGTGTGTCTGAATATGTGCTGATGTTGGAGGTGGTTTGATGGAGTGATGGTAGAGGTGTGGTCAAAGAGTGATGGTAGAATTTGCTGTGATGATGAACTGACGTGTGGTGTGGTGATGGAGTGATGGTAGAAGTGATTTGATGATGGAGTAATGGTAGAGGTGTGGTGGTTGGGTGAGAGTAGAGGCAGTGTGGTTACAGAGTTATGGTTGATTATTGTAGAGATGTAGTTTAGTGATAGAATAATGGTAGAGATTGGGGTGATAGAGTGATGCTAGAAGTGGTTTGATGGGAGAGTGATGGTAGTAGTAGTGTGATGTAGAAATGGTCCAGGTTGTATGTTGATGGAATGATGTTAGAGGTGGGGTGATAATGGAATGATGGTAGAGGTGAAACGATGAGAGATGGTGGTATGGTGATGGAATGATGCTAAAAATGGTTTGATGGTGGAGTGATGGTAGAGGTGGTGTCATGATGGAGTGATGGTAGAGCTTGTGTGGTGATGGGGATGAAATGATAGTAGAGGTAGTATAGTAGTAAAATGATGGTAAAGGTGGTGTGATGGTAAAGGTGAGGTAATAATGGAATGATCTTAGCAGTAGAGAAGTGGCTGGTTAGTGATGTTATAGGTAGTGTCATGAGTAAGTGATGGAAGAGGTGGTGTGATGAAGTGATGTACAGGAGTTGTGGTTATGTAGTGATGGTATAGCTGGTGTAATGGAGTGGTTGGTAGAGGTGGTGTGAGGATTTAGGGATGGTAGTGGTGGCATGGTAATGAATGGGGTGATACAGTGGTGGTGTGGTAATGAACAGGGTGAGGTAGGTGAATAAAAAGACTGTATAGGGAATAAAAATGACTGCACCTTCTTTTACTTTTCACAACAAGGCTTGTATTTGTTTAGAGCCGAAGCTGTGGCAGAAACATAAAGATCAAAACACCCATCTTCTTATCCTCTCCTCTCTCTCTCTTTTTCTTCTTTCCTCTCATTCGCTCTCAACTCTGTGCTTTCTTCAAGCTGACCAATTCTTCACTCTATACTTGCTTTACAGATTCCTCACCAACTCGTCTTCTTGAAATAAATGGTGTTATTATGGGAGTTTGTCCCCCTTTGCTGCAGTAGCAGCCTCTACATTAGCAAGTCCAGTATGTTGCAAGACGGAGCCTCCACGGATCAGAATAGTTTGTCAAGCATGTCCCACAGATGCTGGATCTGATAGAAATCTGGGGAATTTGTAGGCCAAGTCAAGAACTCGATCTCTTTGATATGTTGCTGAACAGTGGTTGAAGGGCGTATTATCCTGCTGAAAGAGGCCACTGCGGCCAGGGAATACCATTACAGTAAACGGGTGTATATGGTCTGCAACAATATTTAGGTAGGTGATGAATGTAAAAGTAACGCCCAGTTGTATGCTGGGACCTAAGGTTTCCCAGCAGAACATTGCCCAGAGCATCACATTGCCTCCGCCGGCTTGTCTTCTTCCCATAGTGCACCCATCTAGCGGTAGTGGTATCAACAGAAGAAATAGTAGTAATAGTAGGGGCAGCAGCAAAAGTAACAGTAGTAGCAGTAGTAATAGCAGAAGTAGTAGTAGTATCAGTAGCAGCAGTAGCAGTAGCAGTAGCAGCAGTAGTAGCAGCAGCTATAGTAGCAACAGTAGTAATAGTAGTAGTAGTAGTAGTAGTAGTAGCAGTAGTAGTAACAGTAGTAGTAGCAGCAGTAGTAGTAGTAGCATTAGTAACAGTAGTAGTAGAAGTAACAGTAGTAGTAGCAGCAGCAGTAGTAGTAGTAACAGTAGTAGTAACAGTAGTAGCAGCAGCAGTAGTAGTAGTAGCAGTAGTAGCAGTAGTAGTATCTGTACCTTGTTGTAGTCCCTCTTACTGCCTCCCTCTTCCTACTTGAGTTAACTGCAGTAATTTTTCTAACATATATTACATGCTTTTCTTGAAGATTCTGCCACAGACCTAAATGATAAATAGAAAAGGTTACTGCTAAAGCTTAAGTTTAGAGAGAGATCTGAGAGAAGCAAGAAGAGCAAGAATGGGGCACCCAGATGGAGAAGCGAGTCTTTAAGCCAGCACTTGTCAAAAGTTGAGAGAGAGAGAGAGAAACAGACAGCTTGAGATTTGAGAAGCAAATGAGTCAACAGATGGACAACAGAGAAAGACATAGAGCCATTTTTGATCTTGAAAAAACTATTTCTCCTCCTTCCTGAGTGCCTGGTATTAATGAGCTATTAGGGGGTGGGCCTCTCTTTCAAAGAAATAAAGACATCCAGCTGTTCCTCGGTGCAGCCTGCAGAAGCAGGGACACGCTACTTTAATTTTGTTTATACTGAGAGTCAGATTTAAACAATGCTTGTCAGAAACATGTTCATTTGCTTCATAAAAGCTTGTATTTAACCAGTGTCCACAGTTGCCAAAATGCTGTTTCTGTTAGCATCCCCACTCGCTACGTAGTGTAATGCTAGTGCCTATTTGCATAATAATAATAAAAAAAATTATACCACTGAGTATTTACCCGTTATTTACCACTGCTATAATGTTCATTTCTGTTAGTGTCCTCATGCTGTATTATACAAGTGCCAAGCTAACGGCTATGCTTTAGCAGCTGTATGCAGACATTTGATGCTTAGAACTGCTTGTAACATTCAAGTAAGATATTTTGTAAAGTGAACACACCACAGCACACTATGTGAACAGCATGAAATTCTTCCACTGCATTTAACCCATTCACCAAGTGAAGCAGCGGATAGGCAGGAATGTGGCGCCCAGGATGCAGTGTGTGGGGACGGTACCTGGTTGAGGTGTTTGCCCTGCGATCAGGAAGTCGTGGGTTCGAATCCCAAGACTGCTAAGCACCCCTGAGGTACCCTTGAGCAAGGTATCGTCCCCACACACTGCTCCACAGGCACTGTGTTCCTGGCTGCCTGACTTTTTGGACTGTTCCAAAACAATCATCTAAAGCTCTGTGAATTTTGGTCCTAGAAATATAAAAGTAACACCACTAGAAACCTTGGATCTTCTCGTTTTCAAATATGTATGTTTTAAAATAAAATCTATCGATGACGCTTTGTAAATAGAATAAAAAGAAATCTTGAGATTTTCTGTGCCTCAGCGAGCAGCAGCCTGTTAATGACACACCCCTCAGCTATTCAGATGGAAAACACCAATCTGAATAGCTGAATAGCAATGGTGTGTTTGGCTCCTTGTGTAGCAGGGGGCGGTGAGAACACGCGCGTAATCAAAGGCACATGGTCTGGTCTTTTTGCACACACGGGAAAACTTTTTATACGGTTATGACAGCGATGATGAACAGATGCACTTTGAGCTTCGTCTTGATCCCGTGGAAGATAATTCCGGTGAGTAAGTAGCCTAATATCCGTTTTACTAACTGTTGTTGGTGCTTTTTCGGTTAGCCTATAGGGAGAATGAAGCTACATCTAGTTTTTTGCTGGTCAGATGATCATATGGCTAAAATACTGTTGTATTTGATAATTAGTATGCATGTCTTTGTTATGGTAGGCGTGAACCAAAACTGAAAAGGTTTAAATTATCTTGACAGATTAGGTGTGAATGATAGATAGCCTGCTTTTTGTGTCAGATAGGCTATATTTGCAAATTTATGTCAGGTGTTGCTAGAAAGATATGCAGATAGACAATGAAAAGCTGTAAATTAGAAGAATTTCGTGCTGTTCACACTGTGTGCTGTGGTGTGTTCACATATGACAGAATGGTCACTTCACTTTCAGGTTTGGTATCTGAAGCTTGCACACTTACTAGTATAGCTAACATGTAATGAAAGCACGAGTTAGCATTGTATTGAATGTATTCTAATTTAATTTTAATTAAATGTATTGCCCCTTATAGTCACGTGCACACAGCCACAGCACATAACACAGTGTGAACAATGTGAAGTGTTTTCTCTGCATTTAACCCATTCACCAAGTAAAGCAGTGGGTTGCCACCAATGGGTGGCACCCGGGTAGCAGTGTAGGGCGGTACCTTGCTCAAAGGTACCTCAGTGTTCCCACTTGCAATCCTGGGATTTTTTATTTATTTTATTTATTTTATATATTATTATTATTTTTTTTTTTTTACCAAATCTTTTATTGGGTAGTTAAAAGGGGAAAATGCATATGTCCAGTTTAAGCTTAGTATTTGCAGAATATAAATATTTTTGCCCAATATCTACAATGATTGTGTTTCTTACAAAGAAAATAATAGAAATAATAGGAATGCAAATGTGTATGTGTGTGTGTGTTCCTTTCACTGTAATCAGTATACACAAATACAGGTAGGACTGCTCAGCTGCTTTAGCACTTTGCTAAATTCGCGTGCTGTGCCTGCACTTTTCTGAGTTGGACCTAGTTGAGTGTGTGGGTGTTTTGCGTGTGTGTATGTGGATGTTTGTGTGTGTGTGTGTGTGTGTGTGTGTGTGTTTGTGTGTAAGTGTGCTTGAGGAAGCCTCAAAGTTCTTTGCTAAAGTCTTTAGCTGCTTTAGCACTTTGCAGTTTTTGTTTGCGCTATGCCTGCACTTTCCAAGTTGGACCTGGTTGAGTGTGTGGGTGTTTTGTCCGTGTATGTGCATATGTGTGTATGTGTGTGTGTGTGTGTGTGTGTTTGGGGGGGGGGGGTGTCCAGCAACAGCTAATCGCAGCACACACCGTGTTGTCATGGGAACCTGGCGCTTTGCTGAACTTCACTTAGCTTTGCGTGGGTTAGAGCCTTCATTAGCCATCTCTCATTCTCCTCTCATCCCTCCCTCAGCATACCCATGCAGAGTTCCTGGAACCTGGAAAACTTTCCAGTATTCCAGTGCAATTTCTACATGACAGGGGAGGAGTGATGAGAGATGGGAGATTATCTGTTCTTTTCAAATTCCCCCCTTCTGTTTTTTATTTCATTTCACTTTGTGTCAAAACACTCAAACAGACTTAGCGATTATCAAAGCCCTGAAAGCACAAATCTGTCTGTGCGTGTGCGTGTTTGTGTGTGTGTGCACGTGTGTGTGAATGTGTTCTCGCTTTCCCCTTGAGAGTCTCTGGAGGAAACTGCTTGAGTAAAAAGTAATGTCTCTAATATTTATCTGTTGCTTTATATAATATTTTGTTGACTTTTAATGCTTTCAGGGCAGCAACAGTTTAAGAACCGCCGAAGAAAAAACGCAGGGCCCAGTGTAGCCTTTTGCAGCCGTTTCAGGTATTTGAGTTTCTTATGGACTAAATCTGCAGTGTATGGGCCATGTGCATGGAAGCCCCAGAATGGGCTTCTCTTTATCATGCGTATGCATTCAAACGTCCAGAAGAAAAACAAGATGGAAAACATAATATATCTCAAAAGCACTTTCTAAGACCAGGGCATGGTCCTGACTTTCTAATAAGCACTCGATACAGACAGCCTGGAAAGTGTGAGATGACTGAAACGAGTCTACATATGCAAAGGGTGCTGCAGACTTCAATGTGTACACACAAACTGAAAATGAGGCCTGTCACCCTCACATGATTAAAAAACATATTCAGTTCATGTTCTCATTTAATTAGGTTAGTGATCGCTTTTTAAGGTGAATGATAAACATTGAATATGCTGGTCTTAAAAAATGAAAAATGCTCAGTCCGAAAATACTCCACATGAGGGAGCTGGAACACACAGCAGCAGGATGTCACTAATGCACATTGTTGTATAACATTGATACAGATTTCATGCATAGGAAGTAAAAATAAGCATTTGCTGTTTGGTGTGGACTTAATCATCAAAATAATTCCTAGATTACTCAATTACTAATACATTCGTTATTTACAGCCTTGCTAAAAACGTTATCCAGATTTTCAGTAGCGATGATGAATAACGTTCTTATTCGCTCTAGTGTTGGATGTGCGTTGAGGGAGGGTGGCGAGGTAGAAGGCCGGATAAATGACAAACAATCTTAGAGACAGAAGACGGACTTTATAGACAGATAGACAGATAGATCCTCCTTTTCCAACCATAAGCGCTCAGTCATGAGTTTAGGTCACCCTGTACTAAACCAGTGTTAGTTGTCTCAGTGCCTTTGGAGTTTTCTTCTAACCTTTTTCAGGTTCACTTCTCTTCCTCTTTGTAGTCTCTGCATCCTCCACTACAGCAGTAATTACATTCGTGTCTCCATGACTCATATCTGGTATTTACACTCACCTTTATTTCTATTATCTGCTCTCCATAATTCCTCATCTATCCACTTTACTTTCACCAGTTCTTGCCTTTGTTTGTCTTTTTTAGTTTCCGTTCTCCCCTTCTATCTCCTTCTCTCCTCTGCATCTGTCTCCATCTCCTTCTCTCCTCTGCATTCATCTCCATCTCCTTCTGTCCTCTGCATCTTCCTCTCTCACACCAACTGCCTCACTACGTCCATAAACCTCCAACTAGGCCTTCCTCTTCTCCTCTTCCCTGCAGCTCCATCCTCAGCATCCTCCTCCCAACACACTCAGAGTGTCTCCTCAGCATCCATCTCCCAACACACTCAGAGTCTCTCCTCAGCATCCATCTCCCAACACACTCAGAGTGTCTCCTCAGCATCCATCTCCCAACACACTCAGTCTCTCCTCAGCATCCTTCTCCCAACACACTCAGAGTCTCTCCTCAGCCTCCTCCTCCCAACACACTCAGTCTCTCCTCAGCATCCTCCTCCCAACACACTCAGAGTCTCTCCTCAGCATCCTCCT
>JBBIGA010006762.1:0-15494 GCA_037576975.1 Alestes dentex | reverse complement strand
TTTGATAGCAGCTTCACAATTCTTGCATCCATTGAACTTGTGAGGTTTTGGAGAGTTTCTGCTTGAATTTCTTTGCATGATGTCAGAATAGCCTCGCAGAGCTGCTGTATGGATGTGAACTGCCTCCCACCCTCATAGATCTTTTGCTTGAGGATGCTCCAAAGGTTCTCAGTAGGATTGAGGTCAGGGGAGGATGCGGGCCACACCATGAGTTTCTCTCCTTTTATGCCAATAGCAGCCAGTGATGCAGAGGTATTCCTTGCAGCATGAGATGATTTTGTTACAGAAAGCACTGTTCTTCTTTTTGTACCATGGAAGAAAGTAGTCAGTCAGAAACTCCACATACTTTTAATTTTCCCCTAAAGGGGCCGACCAGTTTTCTCCCATGATTCAGGCCCAAAACATGACTCCGCCACCTCCCTGCTGAAGTCGCAGCCTTGTTGGGACATGGTGGCCGTCCACCAACCATCCACCACTCAATCCATCTGGACCATCCAGGGTTGCACAGCACTCAACAGTGAACAAGACTCTTTGAAAATTAGTCTTCATGTAGTTCTGGGCCCACTGCAGCCGTTTCTGCTTGTGAGCATTGGTTAGGGATGGCTGAACAGATGGTTTATGCGTAACTGCAAGCCTCTGGAGGATCCTACACCTTGACATTCAAAGGTCTCCAGAGGCACCAGCAGCTTCAAATACCTGTTTGCTGCCTTGTAATGGCATTTTAGCAGCTACTCTCTTAATCCGATGTATTTGTCTATTTGCTCTGAATCAGCCACAAATATCTTAATGGTATGATAATCACACTTACGTTTTGGTGAAATATCTAAAGTTTTCATACCTTGTCCAAGGCATTCAACTATTTCATGCTTTTTGCCAGCAGAGAGATCCTTTTTCTTTCCCATATTGCTTGAAAATGGTGGTCTGCTTAATAATGTGGAACATCCTTCTTCAGTAGTTTTTCCTTTAATTGGGCTCACCTGGCAAACTAATTCACAGGTGTCCGAGATTGATTTCAGTGATCCAAAGAGCCCTGAGACACAATACCATTAATTGAAAAACAAATTATTTAATCTTTATGACACTTCAATACTTCGGAATGTTGTGTATTTACTTTTATTTTATCGCACGTTAACGCAGGTTTTTAAACAATCCTTTTATTTTGAAAGTTCGGTGCTTTCACCGCAGTATTTATTTAGTAGGAGTGTCCAATTAAAGTGTTAATTTCGATCATTAATCACAGAAAAAAATAACATGTTAAAAAAATTAACGCTGATTAATCACACTACATGACTTTAACATGCTACCCATGTGCTACCGTGCCCTTCTGCGCATGTGCAGTTCCACATCCCATAAATCTGTGCTACCTTGGGACACTGACAGCTGTATAAGCTTCAATGGAGCATTTTTCCACAGGGTAGCATGAATCGTCAGCGTCAGAACACCCTGCCTTACGGTAGCATTTCTGAGTGTGAGAACCTGACCGTATAAACAGGCTCTATGCACCTCTAACAATCTATCTGTCTCAATAAAATATATTTTTCTTGGATTACACATATTATTTGCCTATTTCTCATCAGTGCTAAACTGACTTTATAAACTGTATAAGCTTCAAGGTAGCATTTTTCGACAGCTTAGCATGAATCGATAGACTGCTTATTAAATATATATTTTAATACAATACATTTTTCTCGGATTATGCTTATTATTTGCCTACTTCTCATCGTTATCAGTGTTAACTGACTATGAACTGGATAAACTTAAAGGTGGCATTTTTCAGTAGGGTAGCGTGAATCGACAAACTCTGCTGTCGTTTTGCGATATGATAGCATATTTCGAGGGTTCGAGGCTACATAAATCATCAGAATACACTTGCTTGTATGTACATTGTCTTAAACTGCACCTTATAGATGGACTTTTTCGTTTTTTTTTCCCTGAACATATTTGGTCATATTTTTTGATCGCTGTGAACATTACTGAATATGAACAGTGTCAAAACAGTTATTAAATAAAAGAGAAGCAAAAGCAAACTCCCTTAAAATACAGTTTTGTGTGTCTGTGTGCCCTCTCTTACAGATCAGATGGAAGCCATGGTGGAGATGTGCGGCGCTAAAGTCATGAAAGACCCGCTTATGTTCTCCAAACACGTAGGAGCGCTCTGCCTTCTTCTACTTGTCTGTTCCCACCCTCTTACTGATACTCCTGTAACTGTTATTTTGCTTGTGACATTTTGACAATTTTTAGACTTTTTAGAGGGTGGCATTCACTTTAGGAGTTTTGAACACATCATAAAGTAAATGTGGGGCTGTGTATGTTTCAGGGTAACTGTCAGCTGGTGGTTGTGCAGCCTGGGTTTGATGATTCTCAGTCTTACTACAGAGGTGAGGGATGCATCACAGTGCCCATGAAGGATATATTGCTGAGTAAAATCTCAACAAACAAATACAGTGGACTGCTAGGGAATCACTACTATCAGAAGTATGCAGCTTTTATCTAAGACAGTTTGCCAACTTGAACCGGCTACTTAGTGGCAAACTGTCTTGGTGAGATTTCTTTGAAATATTGAATCCTTATCTTTTTCACCACAGGCCTGACTCTAGCCCTCGTCAAAGCTTCCTGTTGTAACACCATAGTCAAGTCAAGTTTATTTGTATAGCACATTATGATACACATTGTCATTCAGTGTGCTTCACAGGAACAGAATAAAAATAAACTAAAATCGAATAGAATAAAATAATGTAAGAGAAAAATACATTAAAAAATGGAAGTGCAGTTGAAGTGCAGATATCTGAAGTCTGAAGAGAATAGTGCAGTTCTTAAAAGCTTTTTAAAGCTGGTAAAATTGGTGCAGATCTGATATTGATGGGCTGTTTGTTCCAGCACCAAGCAGCATGGTGACTAAACACCATTTCACAATGTTTAGCCTCAGCTCTTTTCATCACGAGTGACAGGCAGTGCATCCAGAAGCGTATCTCATCATCAGTACCATACAGTACCAAACCTTTCCACAAATGGTTTGTTACAGAAGGCCATACAGACAATTTAGAAGGTTCTAAAAAAAAAAAAAAAAAAGTCATTCTACATCAAGAGGTAGTTCCTGGCTGAAGGAGCGAGTTTACGACAAGACAGGTGCGCCCTGCTTAAGCATAAACACCAGATTAACAAAATCTCTGATACCAGGTAAAGCTATGACAGATTAAGGATTATAAGGCATGAGAGATGACTGCGTGGGGGTGTGATCGCCAGGACTAGAACGGTCATAAGCATTTTGGGCAATATAATCCTGTTTATAATCTCGGTGTACCAAAGCGGCTGACAAAACTGTCAGGGGGAAATTTAGATTTTTCTGTTTACTGACAAATGTGTGAACAGTTCAAAGATGCAATTTTGTCTGCCCACAAGCTGTCACAGACGCATCCTCCTCTGGAGACTCCCTGACCGGCAGTAAGAACAGCAATGAGCAATAGCTAGTGACTCAGTGCAAGAGAAACTCAGTGAGCTAGATGGGAACGACCAGAAGTTCCAGTATGGCAAAATAACACAAGTTACTGTTCTGGTGTTTATTATAATGAGACTGAGATTGGTGAAAAAAAGATCATTATTTCAGACAGGGAGGTCCTTCAATGTAACAGAATGTGTAATTTGATGCATGTACCATGTCAACAAGTCCCAGAACAATTAATGTGACAAGGGTACTATAAATGAATATGTCTAAGCTATAATGAATAATTCTGATCATCTAAGCTGTCTTTACAGTAAACTGTAGGTCTTGCCATTTCTGTACTAAACAGTGAGACAGCTTTCACATCCCAGTCACACACTGGCTGTTGGGTAATAACTCCCCTGTGACTCCCCTGTTATTTACCTTTCTTTTCATTAATATCCTTCTTTTTCCTGTGTCTTTTAGCTTTGCAGAAGAAAGCCACAGTGGTGACTCGTGGTTGGCTGTTGGATACCATAGCAACCTACACCCTTCAGAACCCTGATGACTATAAACCTTGAACTCTTGCTGGTGTTGGGCCTTTCTAAATTTTCTGTGCTGTTTTAACTGATTCCTCTGCTATTTTGAAATGAGTGATCTCTGCACTTTGTGAGCACTTGACTGCTTTCAATACTCATCAGATGTTGAGATGATGCTTTCTTTGCCATTAAGGAAAAAATAATCTAAATATATGCTTTAATGTCTTGTTTTAAAAAAAAAAAAAGTCTTGTTGTAAACTTTCAATAGGTTGTGCTTATTAGATTTTTTTAAAATATATTTGCCATTTAGGCCCTGTGCGTTCTGAGTTGTTACACAGATAGCACATTTTCATGTACCTGGAAGCACACAACTTCATAAATTCACATAGCATGGTAAACATGCTCATCTATCAGCAAAGCTGATTATTCTGACATGCCTGTGACATTACACACATTTCTTGATGCTGACGCTGGAATCAACCCTTGAGCCACCTCCCCCACATCCATGAAAGCACAGGTTCTTGTGAACCTTCAGCCATCCATCCATCCATCCAGTTCTTTCTTCTTTACCTGTTTCTTTAAAGGTGATGTGAGATGAGCCTTGGGATGACATGTCACAGTTTACACTGACACTTTCGAGACTAACCCTGGCCTGAAAAAGCAGATCACCGTCATGTTTACTAAAAAGCATCATCCCCAAAGGAGAAAAATCTGTTCCCTCTTACTAAAGTTGCTCAGGAATTAGGTTTTGTCCACACCCATCATTTAAGTTTAGGTCTCTTTGGTGTAAGGATCATGTGGAACCACTTAGCTGTCATATTCACTTAACAGGCTCAGGCTGCATCAGAGGAAGCAGTCCTCTCCCTGAACATGCGTAGAGGTCAGCCTGGGTGGAAATGTGTGCAGCCAGTCTGTGGGCCTGTTTACACAAAGCTTAAACATGCATCCTGGATGATCTGGTCACAAGGACAGTGTTAAGTGCAGGT
Source organism: Alestes dentex (assembly GCA_037576975.1). Classification (NCBI taxonomy): domain Eukaryota; kingdom Metazoa; phylum Chordata; class Actinopteri; order Characiformes; family Alestidae; genus Alestes; species Alestes dentex. The sequence continues at coordinate 10,551 of JBBIGA010006762.1, read as the reverse complement.
GTAATCATGGTTTGTTCTGTGGTGGTTGTCATCACATTCAGACAGACCTGTACCTCCATTCATTCTCTGTAGCTGTCACTTAGCTCAACCCAGCCTGTGTGTTACCCTCACTGCTGCTTTCCACAGTGAACACTGATATAATTAGCATAACATTACTCTCATTTAAATCTGTTCAACTTCATGCATCTTCAGTGTTGGATTATATCTGGATGAGGCCAAGCCACATAAAATTGCAGGTGTATATGCACCCATGATGCATTTAAAATAGTTCAGTCTGGTCACTCAAATGTGTCTGAGACACATTTAAGTTCATATAGCAATGTAAATGCATCTGGCTCTCCAAGACCCGTTTTACAGTAAAACCCCTTCCACTACTGTGAGGGTTCCCCCTGCTGCTCTTAGTCAAGTCAAGTCAAGTAGTTTTTATTGTCAATTGTCATTATGGAAGAGACCACCTGTTAGTGTGTGGATCACTGCTCTTTAAGTTCATCTCCTGACATGAGCTTAATTTTCCCAGTATGGATGAGCCAGGTAGTTTCAGTAAAGCAGCATTTTACTTCAACTTTGCCTTTGCCATTTTTCACCACATCACTGTTTTAATGCAAATAGTTCATGATAGGGATAACAGAAATATCATTCTAAACAGTGCTTTTTTTCATTTATCTAGAACAGAATAATGAGTGGCACAGGCAACTGGTTTTTGTATGTGAGCTGACTTGCATAGTCACCACATAGTGACTGGATTTCAGTCTGGCTGATTGGAAAGGCATGTATCTAAAATCTGATCAGGACACAATCCAGATACCAGGTGTAAATTGGGTAAGTGATTGAAATAATATTCAAACCTCACTAAGCCTATCTGCTTTCACAATTCCATTCACATGGCTGCAAACAGCCTGCTGTAACTCCAGGAATGTATCCTGCACTGACTGGCCTTTTGCTGGCAGAGTGGTTCACCAAGTGATTCATGAATTTTAATGATGTAGGTGTTGTAAAAACCTTTCCATGCCCCAAGTCTTGTGTAGCAACACCATCTCTTTGCCAGCTTTTTAGTTTATGCTTGAGGTAGGACGAGTCCACAGAACAGTAGCAATCCTTCCCTTCCAGAGTGAAGAAGGCACACTGGGACCTTCTCAGTCACTCACACACACACACACACACACTCCAGGATGATACGCAGGGAATCCGTCCTCCCAAGAGCAGGAGCATCCTGCTGAATAATTGAATATGAAACCAGTGTAAACAGCACTGGAGAGCTCAGATCGAAGGGAGGCAGAGAGGCCATCTCCTTTTACACACACAATGGATTGATTCATATTTGCACAACACATAACAGCAAGATTAAAATTCATAATCAATACAAAGAAAGGATCTAGGATACATATACAACCTTTTACACATGTGAGTACATAATGGTGCTTTAACAGTGTAAGAAGGTACAGGGCCAAACTGACTGAAGACTGTATAAGGTCATATGCAGCACTTCAGGTGTGCTCAGGGCCATTTTAGTACTCCTAGAACAAACTTGTTTTCTTTCTTCAGGTGCTAGCAGCACTTCACTCATGGCCGTTTTATTCAAAAGCAATGCTAGATTGGAGCAATGGGAGGGGTGGGAGCAAGACATCTGTAGCAATTGCCTCTCGTCACTGTATATACAGGAAATGCAGTATCAATATCAGTATCAGTAAAAACCCTAACCATACCCATCTATAGTCAAGAACAGTGTTAGTGTTTTCCTCACTACGGAACACAATGTACTTAAAATGTGCTTAACCCTACCTTAATTTACCCCTGAAAATACACCAACCCCCTTAATTTGAATGACGTGGCCATTCATTTATGAAACCAACCCCTTAATTTGACCCTAAAATTAGATTTAAGTGTGAAACCCCTTAATTTAAGGCATTAATTCAAGAGGTTCTATTATTTAAGAGGCAAATTTGAAAATTCAGTACTTTTAGCCCTTAATCAGCACCTTTTCTGAGCACCTTTATCTGTGCACCTTTTCCCTTAATTTTCCTTAATTTCCTGTATGGGAAATTAAGGTCAAAATGAAAGCAATGTTAAGGGATAAAATTAAGGCGTTTGATTTTTGTAGTGCCTAGTGAAGGGAGCTGGGTAATGATGCTGCAGTAGCACTTCACGTTAACCTTAAGTTAACCTTCATCCTCCTATTTACATCAACCACCATACTAACACACTACACTTTACAGTATTCAGTTATTCTATTCCATTCTCCTTATTCACTGGTCCCTCAAAGTGCTCCATCCATCTGCTCAACACACTCTCTTTACCTGTCAGTACATTTCTACTGTTATCTTTTACCACCCTAACCTTTACCACCTTTCCCTGCAAAGTCCCACTGCCAATCAACACAGCTCCTTTTCTCCATCCTTTGTGTCCAACCTCTCATACAACTCGCTATCTGCCACTTCTCACTTTACCTTACGGTTCATCTGCTTTTACTCCTGTTTGCTTTCTTCATCTCTCTGACTGTCCCACTTCTTCTTCGCCAACCTCTTCCTCTAGATACTGTCCCGCGCTTCCTCATTCCACCGGCAGGTTTCCTTGTCCTCTATCCTCTGTCCAGATGTCAGCCGTAGTACCGTTTTAGGTGCCTTCCTTACTACTTCAGCAGAAGCTGCCCAGCTATCTTGCAACTCACTGATCATGCCATCTCTTCTTAAACTAGCTTCCATCACTCTTTCCCATAATTTTATGCTGTGACTGATCAACTTTATCCTTCTGTAGTTTACTACAGCTCTGCACATCACCCTTATTTTAGAAAACTGGTACCAGTGAGTTGACAGATAGCTGGGCTGCTTCTGCAGAAGTAGTAAGGAACACAACTAGAAAGATGCTAGGAGCAACAGTATGGTTTCATGCCGGGAAAGCACTATACAGATGCAACGTTCGGTCTGAAAGTGCTAAATACAGAGAACGTCAGAAGGAATGGCACTGTGTCAAAGTGGACTTAGAGAAGGCATATGACAGGCTGCCTAGGGAGGAGTTGTGGTACTGTATGAGGAAGTCAGGAGTGGCAGAGAAGTATGCGCCAGTGGCACAGTATATGTACGAGGGCAGTGTGACAGCAGTGAGGTCTGCAGTAGGAGTGACTGATGTGTTTAAGGTGGAGGTGGCTTTGGATAGGTAGAGGATCAGCTCTGAGCCCGTTCTTGTTTGCTATGCTTATGGACAGGTTGACAGATGAAATTAGACAGTCCCCATGGACTATGAAGTTTGCAGATGACATTGTGATCTGTAGTGAGAAAAGATAGCAGGTTAAGGAGACCCTGGAGAGATGAAGATGCTCTGGAAAGGAGAGGAATGAAGCTCAATAGGACCTATTAAGAAAACCTGTGCAAGAATGAGAGAGAATACAGCAGAATGGTGAGGATGCAGGGAGCAGAGCTAGCGAAGGTGGAGGAGTTCAGATATTTGGAATCAACAGTCCAGAGTAATGTGAATGGTGAAAGAGAGGTGAGGAAGTGAGTGTAGGCAGGGTAGGCAGGGTGGAGAAGAGTGGCAGAGTGATTTGTGACAGGCAGGTAACAGCAATAGTGAAAGGGAAGATGCACAAGACAGTCGTGAGACCAGCTATGTTGAACGCTTTGGAGACAGTGGCATTGACGAAAAGGCAGGAAGCAGAGCTGGAGGTGGCAGAGCTGAAAATGTTAAGATTAGCATTGGGAGTGACAAGGATGGACAGGATCAGGGATGAGTTTATTAGAGGGATAGCCGAGGCCTTTAGGGGAAGAGTGGACCAAGAGAGGAAAATGCTGAGGATAGAAGGAAATGGTGATGGTTGATCCACTGTGGTGACCTCTAATCTGAAACAGCCAAAAGATGTAGTTTTATTATCTTAGTTTTAGCATTTTCAAATTAATTTAATATATCTGTGGGATCATCTATCTGTGGTCAAGCAACTATGAGATGAGCTGGACAAACTTGTCTGATCTGTGAAGGTCTCACCTCACAACTTATAGAATTTAATGGATTTGCTGATTACGCCTTAGTGCAGATACCACCGCACACCTTTAGAGGTCTTGCAGAGTCTATGCCTCAACGGGCTGAGCAATTTTGGTGGCAAGAGGAGGGCTACACAATATTAGGTGGTAGTTTTGAAGTAATGGCTGTGTATATGCTTCATGCTACATCGTAATTATTTTTTATTTGATAAATCAAAATTCCCTCAATTAACAAACCATTATTTGCAGAAAGTGAAATTATGTATAAGCAGCAGAACTCAAGAAGGAGTGCATTATTACAAACAAGTCAGTCGCATAGGCCGTACGCTCATAAATCACTGGTGATTAAACATAACTTTGAGTTTTTTTCAAACAGTTCTACAAAAAGTTCAAGCAAAAAAAATGTTTTGTATATAAGGTTCTAGAAAATTGGTGGTTCCTTCTATCAAAAAGTAGACCCTACTGAAAAGCCATGTAATACTTTTCAGTTTTCTGCAGATTTTTTTTTTTGTTCAGCTGGTCTGTAAAGTGTTTCACAGCCCATTGTGTTTTGTTTAACATTAAGTTAGTTGTTCTGCCATCATGACTGCCCACCAAAACAGTTACTTAGGGACAAAGACAGGTTGAAAAATAAATTCAGACTTCTTTAGAACCGGACCAAATGGGCTGCGGTGGGGAATGTGATCTTAAACAGACAACCAAGGTTGTTAGTTTTCTTTTTTGTATGCTAGAAAATTACAGCAGTAATTTGCTGCAGTATAAAGCAAGTTGTTACTTGGCAACTGGAGCAGAATGATACAGGTACTATGAAACACTTTTCGACCAGTCAAGCTGTACCGTCTGAACTAAATGTTGTGGAAAAAAGCACTTTTTAACAATTGATTTGAGGCAGGAGCAAAATGCACAAGTATTTTTATGACATTTTCATTTCATCATGTGTAGAATATGCAGAGTGGCAACCTGGACATAGATCCACTTTTCTGGGGATAATGGGGGATGAACAGAGGGAAGAGTTGTGAATATGGCTGCCAGCTCATGTGTCTGCTTTTTTAGCTGCAGTTTGGCTTGTTCTGTCTGTCCTTGAGTACAGACACATGCTAATGTGCCCAGGTGGTACTTGCCTGATCCAAAAGTGGATTGCAGTTCATTATTCCCTGCTCAGAGCAGCACATGTTCCAGGTCACGCAAACGGAGATGGAACATGTCTCAAGTAAAGTTGGTAGAAGTTGCATAAGTTTGAATGAGAGAGCAAAGACCACTGGGGGGTCAAGATTTACATCAAGATTTACATTCAGGTGGTGAGCTCTTCACATTGTGTGCTGTGTGTTCATGTATGACAGAATGGTCACTTTCACTTTCTTTCACCTCACAACTGAATCTGTTCAGATTAGGAGAGTGGAAAGAGACAAGGTGAAATAGCTGCATGGTTACACAGCGGTGGGATACCACCCTGACACACAAACAATTAATGACCCACCATAAATTGTTTCGGGCACACTAAAGAATTCCACAGCTTCCATCTTTATAACTTCACTGTGAAAACACATTAAGGCAAGGAGAGATTTAGCCTTACAAATGCAATAAATAATAAAACTGTCCTTGCAATGTTTTGTAGGCAAAGTACAGTTCCTTACCAAAACAGTCATTAAATATTCAACAGATAAAATCTCCTACATGTGGACATACCCTCCAAGCTCTTTGTTGTAAAAAGTGCAAAGAAATTATCCTTTACAGTATGTCTCACGGAGGTATCTTCAGGTATCAGCAAATTCAATTTAGTTCTTTTTAAGTCACGTTAAACGGTTTGACCAACCATTAATGTCATCAGCCGGCAGTCACATCTACACTGCTTTGCAAAAGAATTCATCCCCCATAAAATTCACCAAATGTGTCTGGATTAGAAATGCCATTTTGACACGTACCACCTACCTAAACATTGTATCAGACCAAGTACACCCCTTGGATGGTAGTGGTGTTTCCTAATAGCAGTGGATAATGCCACCTGCCACAATGCTGACCTTGCCAAAAATGTCTCCAAATTTTATGTGCTCATGGAGGCCCCCACCTTGCAACTTACAGGACTTAAAGGATCTGCTGCTTGGTGCCAAAGTTGTGGTTATTGTTATATTTTGTTATATATATATTTTACCTTGTTTTAATGTATTTCTATAGTGACTCCTTTAGCAAAGAGCAAAACCACTGGTTAGGTCCCTCTGCTGAAAATAAATTGTGCAATTCCTGAGCAAGTTCAATGTTCAACAATTAGAGATAAAACTAAGAGATCTGAGGAAATTTTAAGGTACAATGTAGCATCTCTCCATGCTATATGACTGGACCTTGCTACGTGATCTATGTCTATTAGGTAGGCTCCAATGAGATACTTGCTGGATTTGTTTGGTGGAGGAATGCACTCAGTAGTGAATAGTGAGCAGCAATGAAGCTCTGTTTGTGCAGTAAAAATGGTGAAGGTAGATTCATGAATTCCTTTTCCCTTCAAAGAGAGACAGAGAGTTTCTGAGAGATTCTCAGGCAGAGAAACCTGGAGATTTGCCCCAAGCCATCTCTCTCTGTCTCGTTCATTCATTCTCATGCATGCTATATCTCTTATACACAGCAGCCACAATTATGCTTCCACTCATTGTCCACTTTATGAGCTTCACTCACTTTATAGGCCTACTGTATAGGTGTACAGTTGCAGAATGCAGCCCATCTGTGGCTCCACAATTTATCAGCTCCCTCCACCTCATTCATTATGCTAATGCCAGTTTGAGTCTCTTTTCTGGGTTTAACATTTAATAGAGCACTGCGATACGTAACATGATCTGTATGCATATTTACTGTAATCCTTCATAAATAACCAAACACCTAATTCTGAATATTAATTGGCGCAGTACTGGAGCCTGTTTGCATCTACAGGGCTGTACTGCACTCTCACCTGGTGAAGGTTTGTTGTATTTTCAGTAGTTTCCTTTATAAATAAACAATTTGTCACTGCAGACAGACGAGCATTATAGAGATCCTGCTGCTATGTTGCCGTAGGGTATTTCTTTGCTACTGATGCATGCAAAAGCTGCAATCTGAGTGCTAATAACACCCACTTGGGAAGAACCTTAAGCGTTTGAAACACATAATTATATCTAAAAAGAAACCAATATATGACATACATTTTTTCCTCAAAAATATATACAGGTTAATCCCCGATCCCGCGAAAGCAACTCAAACTAATTGTGCTCAAACTGCTTGTGTGGATGGCTCTTTTTTTTTAAGAATGAAGGATGAAAACCTAGAACTACTAAGTGTCGTCTCGTCCTTAAAGTTTGGTGAAACTGGATCAACAGATAAACCAAGTTTAGGTTTAATCCATACTGATGCAACCCACCTTTAGTGCCGGTGGGATTATAATTTTAAAACCTTAAACTTCACCGATATACTTTCATACTTTACTGTTTGTGTATATGTGTAGAGCTGCTCCACTTCTGAGCACAGTGACTCCCACACTTACCTCCAGCTGGCCTGAATGTAATTGTGCCCCAGGACAGTGCCTCAGGCACAGTGGAGCCACGGAAGGGAGGGCCTGGAGGAAAAGAGCAGTCTGTATGTCTGTGGGAGTCCGATCAGGGTGAGGGTCAGACGCTGCATTTGAGGACAGAGTGTAACTTGGTCAGCCGTTCTTGAGAATGGGCAGATTTACAGACAGTTTACCAAAAACAGCATTTCACATTATACTCTGTGCCTCTAAAATGCAAATTTTACCCCTAAAACAATATTTATTTTTCATAACTAATCATAATTTTGAAAGGGGGATTACAGTTTTTTCAAAATTCATAACTTCTTAAAATGTAGGCAGTCATTGAGAGTGGTCTGGTCAGAAATGCTCCCAAGTCAGAATTGCTTCACAGTGGTGAATGGAACCAGACAGCTCACTCACATGGAGTTACAACATAAAATGGTTGTGAATATACTGACTTGAGACATTGTTTTATCATAGCTTAACTCAAAAGATATTCTAAAAAACCATTCATGGCCAAGGGGTCACATGGAGTTCAATTATGTTTCACCATTTCACCAATATGAACATTACATATAAAATTCAGAAGATATGTGTAAGTTTACTGGTGGTTGTGAACAATAAATAAAATGGCTGTATTTGTGTCGGAGACATTAGGGCTCCTGGTTCCATTTATCATCACTGTAATGACTGTAATTTATCATCACTGTGATGAAATCTGAGGCGATTTCTCTGTAATTAACCTTTTCACATCAAACCAGCTAAATTACTTTGCTTAAGTCTCAGTCAATGCATTAGGCATTTCCCTTTAATCACGTTTTTACAATCTGTTCAGTAGCCAGCCACAGTGTACAAACAGTATATAATGATACAAATGTTCTGAAAGCAGCCATATCGAAAGGTATGCTGCCTACCTATAACGATCTCTAGGGATGCAGTGATCTTGATTTTTATGGCTAATTCTGAGTTCTTTACCCAAATTGTCAGTTTTTCTGCCTTTTTTATGACCTGAAGTTCACACTCTGTGGGGTAAACTAAACACGTGAAACACATAAGCACACTGAAATCTATACAATATTGACAATAAATATTGTATAAATTGTGAATTAAAAAATAAGTCAATTTTTAAATAACGAATTGAATAAAGTACTCCATTGAAAGTAGACGGCAAAGGATTAGTCAGCACAAAGAGTCGGACATATTTATGCTATGATGTTCTGGTACAGGTGTAGCAGCTGTATTCAAATACTCCACACACACACAAAAAGAAGAAGAAACCTCTTAATATACGACAAACAAAAAAACTATTTTTTGGATTCTTGGGTCAAGCTCAACTTTGGTGCCACATCGTGAACAAATGTTTTTCCATTACAAACCTGTACCCAAGCCATACCTGTGCTGTCACAGCCAAAAGCAGGCTACATCGGACTCTGTCACTGCTCTCTGATTGGTTGAAATGTTATCACATCATGGAAAGAGGCCATTATTTTTTACCTGTCCACAGAAAAAACAACAATGAAGCAACAAACTAGCTACTGGGAAGTCGACAAAGTACAAGCACTACTATCTGTTTCGCCTGAAAATGAATTTCAGTGGGAGTTTTCTATGATGCATGCAAATTTATCTTTGACGCTATGAGAAATGCAACAGTGTACCAGGCCATCTCTAACAAGTTAGCTGGGTTAGATTTTCATCATATGGCTAAAGAGTGCAGAGAAACTCAAAAAAGATAATAAATGATAAAAGACCACAAAATAAAAAGGCACTCTCACAGAAAAATGTTTTGCTGGTGCAACTCCATGAACGCATTTTGGGGCGACGCAGTTTTGGGTCAAAGCATGTTCCATGCCATCGCAGTACGGTTTAAGTACAGCACAGTTCCTGTAAACCTATTTAAAAGTGCCTTTTCCGTCATAAGCCTAGCTGACAAATTGGCAGCACAATTCTGTCCCCACAGTTTTTGGTCAATCACTGTCTCAAAAACGCATCCATGGTACCAGCGGAAGGTTACATTGTTTTGTGCACGCATAAACACAGTTGTGCCAAGTATCCTCATTCATAATGTGTGTATATTATTGAGCCTCATTTTGCTTTAAATAACCTCGTGTGTTGCTGCAAAGAGCCTAAAGATACAAAGGTTTAAACCACTCATCATTCAGCACCACCAGTATACTGATCATATATATATATATATATATATATATATATATATAAAATGTAAATGTAAATGCACTGCTGTTCTTTACTCCAGGGTCTTTGTGGCAAATATGCATTATAGTTTTCTGTGTTTTTATTTAGCCGTTGATTTCCTCAAGCATTTTTTCTCTCTTGCAGAAGAAAGAAAGCAGCGGATGTGCTGCATCGACTACAAATTATAGCTGAGCATGAGGAGCTTGAGATAGGGGGCTGTAAAGATGATGCTGACTTGTGGTTTCATTTTTTGCCTCTGTGCATGTGTGTGTGTGTGAATCATCTTCTTTTTCTGTATTTTTCTTTTGCTGATATTTAAAATGTAGTGTATTTATTTAAAGATCCAAAATCATACTTTATTTTTTCCATGTGAAGTTTGTGATTCCATTTTTCCCACCTCTCTTCATCCCTTAGAATTAAAAAAGGTTGTTTTTGTCACTGCGCCTTTAAAACTAAATGACCTCTAAGTTAGGCTATAGAGAACTGCACGGGTATTAAAACTGAAGCCTGTGGCTTTAAGAGCTGACTGGTACTGATAAGCTTGACCCAAACCTGCTTGCACATGCTAACAAAGATGGATTATCATTGCCTCAGTTTTGCAGTTTTACACTTAATTACTAAGGGTTTGAGTTGCTTGAATGACTGAAAACGTTCTGTAATACACTCACTGTGTAATACACTGTGTTATCAGTGTACGTTGTGGAACTGCTAATTATACCTGACAGAGAACAGCATCCACCCTCCTCTAAAGGTCCTTTCACTGCTGCACACTCTCCCACTCCTCAAACCAGCTGCAAGACCAGCTAACATAACGAGAGAGAGAGAGAGAGAGAGAGAGAGAGAGAGAGAGAGAGAGAGAGAGAGAGAGAGAGAGAGAGAGAGAGA